>JAJOOO010004770.1:0-66452 GCA_029582685.1 Solanum piurae | reverse complement strand
GTTATTTGAAACAAATCGAATTCTTAACACAAATACTCAAAGTATTATATAATCACCGATAGTCAAATTACAACGACAACACTTAAGCTATTGAATTACAATGGAAAAATATTAAAATAACAAGTAAGTACGGATAGAGATAAGAAGCGAATGATAAGCTTAGATCGTAGAATGAAGATGAAAGGAGCTTTATGTCTTTTCATGATATGCATAATTCTCCAATACCGCAAATGACATTCATTTAAACTCTACTCAACCTGGATTCCAAGTAAAATCAGTATTGAGTTGTGTAATTCTTTGGGCTCTTTGTGGTTTAGCCTCACGCCCAACAGCTTGACCAACCGTGTTAACATCAGTTTAACACGATTGACCAAGTTATTGGGCCTGAGGCTAAACCACAAGAGTCCCAAGAATTAGACAACTCAAATGGATTTTACATGGGAGAATTAGACAACTCAATAATGATTTTACTTGGGATCCAGGTTGAGTAGAGTTTAAATGGATGTCATTACTATCAAAGATTTTCTTTCAAGTAAGGAAATGTATAAAAATTGATGTTTGTATGTATATGTATTTATATAAAATGTAAGCAACATAATTTTAAAAAAATTCAGACATCAAAAAGTCATTTAAAAAAAGTGAACCTGTTTTAATACTAGATTTTATACCATTGTCATACATAAAAATAGCGATGATGGTGGTATATTGAATTGATATCAAGGCTGGAAATCTTGAATACACCGTAAGTAATAAATTTAGCAAAAACACATGCATATAAACCGTAATCACTAACAAAATTGAAGTTATGAAATGGGTTAATTAACAAAAATATATAAATTAAAAAATAATCCGGATTATTACCTTTATGATAGTTACCAAGTTATTGAGCAAGTGGAAAATGTGAGATTTCTACTTTCAAGTACTGGTTGAGATTATTACCTTTTTGGAAGACCTATAAAATTAAAATTCTTATATTGTAGTCAGACATTTACCTTGGTAACCACTATAGAAACATGTATTTTGTTTTACCAAGAAAAATATTGGGATTTCAAATAATGGTTGGGATTATTACCTTTTTGAAAGACCTGTAAAATTAAAATTCATAAATTGTAGTTAGACAATTACTTTGGTAACTACCATTACAAAATGTACATCTTTTGTTATCTTTCGAACAATAAATACGAAAATAAAAAACAAATAATATTTAAATTAAATAATTAAATTTGGATTACTTTTTAAAAAAAATAACTCCACCATTGTTACCAGATCAGTACCCTCCACTACCACGCACGAATCCTATGATGCAGCAACAAACGGGGAAGATGGAACAGACTCCAGGAACTTCATATGCAGGCTTCCTCAAGCCTAGTCAACCAAAGGAGCAACTACCTGTTCCAATGAAAACTGTAAGCTTTATTAATGGAGAACTACATGTAATCTGGAAATCATCAGAGATACGACAGCTAATAGTTCAACAAAACCTCCAATATGTAGTACACGACAAATTTTCATATGGCAAGCCGGATATACATGAATTGCGCAAAGTTTACATAAATAGCTTACTCTTCTCGAAGATTCTTAGTAGTGGCAAGATAGTTGGAAATTTACAGAGAAAGTAAGAGTGGATGCAGAGAAGAAGTAAATACAAAAAAGATAGCAGTGGTAGATTTTTAACAGAGGAAAAATCAATGGAAGGGAGAAATAAGGCAATGGCTCTAATAACAAATAACAAATTTGTAACATTAGAGGAAGGGAAAGAAGCAAGTGCCAAAAGCAATACTGATGAGGTGACTGATATGAATAAAAGTGAAGTACCACTGGTGCAAAATCAGGAAAATCATCAAAATTAGAGTGAAACAGCAAGAGAATGGGTGACAAGAGTCTTTTCCAAAAAAAAGACAAGTCGATCTAAATACAACATGAGAAAAACATTCAAATTAAAGGTTTAAGCAACACAAATCAGGAGACAGAAAAAACACAGCAACATAAAAAAAAATAGAGAAATAGTAGAGGAGCAACATATACAGGACAAAGAGAAAGTTCAAAATCTGCCGGGGTTGACACAATCTGTGGAAGAAAGCATACTGGGACAAGGTATAATGATTCAAGAAGAGGATTCTGAAGATAAATGTGGAAGACAGGCTGATACTAGGGATGGACCTAAGGAACAAGAGTAGAGGAAAACCAATCCAGATGAAACTGGAAAACAGTGGTGATTCCCAAGAAAGATTGGTTATACAATGTGACAACATTCAAGGGATAGATGGACATAACGATGAAAAGGGGGAAGAAGAGGATGAAGATCGTGATGACACTATAGGAGAACATGTGGCAGAAGTGGCAAAAATAGGTGACTTATCTCCTTGACAAGAAGACAATCAAAAGCACTATATCAAAAGGGAAAGGACGAAGACAAAACAAGGAGAATCCTCCACTCAGACAATCAAAGAGGTTAGCTACCTCCAAATCGAATTAATACCAATGAAGAAGGTCCCCCTGTGGAATATAAGGTCAATCAACTCTCAACAGACTTTTGAGAGATTGATTAACTTAAATAGGAGAAATCATTATTGTATTATTGGACTAATGGAACCTTCTCAAGATCCATCCAATAATGACTCATACAGAAGAATTTTGGGAGTTCCCAAAGCCATTGCTAATTGTTCAGGGCTATTTGCCAATAATGAAGTTCAGGTGAATGTGGTTATGGATACTACACAACAATTAACAGTGAAAGTGAAACATCTTCAAGTTGGAAAAAGAAGTAATGTTGACAATAGTATATGCAGCCTGTGATCAAAACATAAGAAAGGAGTTATGGGAGTCCCTCAATCTCTTAACAAAGCAATGGTAGATCCCCAGGGTGGTAGGCGATGACTTTAATGTGATTCTGAGTGCTGAAGAAAAACTAGGTGGACTTCCGGTATACCACAATGAAACAAAGGATTTTCAGGAATGCTTAAATGCTTGTGAATTGATGGATATGGAATACACAGGAAGCATTTATACATGGTGGAATGGAAGAACAAATGATGATTAAATCTTTAAAAGGCTATATAGAACCCTTAGCAACCAAAAATGCTAGATCTTTTCCCTGCTCTACAGGTGACTCACTTGATAAAAAAGGATCAGATCATGCCCCTTTATCACTAGAATGCTCACGAATGGCAGTCCCGGTGGTCAAGCCTTTTAAATTCTTTAATTTTTGGGTTAAGCATACTACTTTTAAATTTGTTGTGAAGGAAAACTGGGAGGCAGATTTTGTGGGTAGCCCATTTATCATGGTACAACACAAATTAAAGAAGGTGAATATTGCACTGAAGAAATGGAGCAGAAATACTTATGGGACATTTTTCAAAAGATTGCCACTTTGGAGGATGTGATTATGGTTCATGAAATAAGTTTGAGGAAGAACTCACACCTCAAACAGAGAAAAGTTGCATAGTGTACAAGCTAACCTAAGTAGATACCTACACTTGAAGGAAGACTTCTGGAGACAAAAATCAGGGCTAATGTGGTTTCGAAATGGGGAAAGCAATACAATTTTTTTTCACTCTTTTGTGAATGGCAGAAGAAGGAAACTACAAATTAAAAGGATTCAGAATGAGGAGGGTGAGTGGTTCAATACACAACAGGACACGACAAATAAAGCAATTAGATTTTTCAGAAACAATTCACCGAGGATACAAATCCTACTAATTTAAAAATGATTGAACATATACCCAGATTGGTTACTGATGAGCAAAATATAATATGGGTATCCTTACCAACTGAAGAAGAAGTAAAGCAGGTAGTTTTTGGGTTGAACGGAGACAATGCTAGTGGGCTAAATGGCTTCACAGGCAAATTCTATCAAGAATGTTGGGAAATTATCAAGGAAGAAATCACATCAATGGTCAAAATCTTCTGTGTGGGTCAGGAACTTCCTAGATGGGTAACAAACACTATTATGATTTTAATCCCCAAAAACGAGAATGTGAAAACATTTTCAGATGTCAGACCTATTAGCCTAAATGAACAAGATGGCTTTGTTAAAGGAAGGAGCATAGTGGAGAATGTACTATTAACACAAGAAACTGTAAGAGATATCAAACTGCGAACCAAGACTGCAAACATAGTTGTTAAGCTTGATATGACAAAAGCTTATGATAGGGTATCTTGATTTTTTCTGACAAAAGCGCTGAGACCGTTTGGTTTCTCTGAAATACTTATTGATATGGTCTTCAAGTTACTATCCAATAATTGGTACTTAGTGACACAAAATGGACAAGCATATGGTTTTTTCAGTCATCTAGAGGAGTTAAGCAAGGAGACCCCTTATCTCCGACTCTATTTATTTTAGTTGCTGAAGTGCTATCTAGAGGACTAAATTCTTTTTAGACAAAACCTGGATACAAGGGCTATGGCTTACCAAAGTGGAGTACTCCTATAAATAATCTAGCATATGCGAATGACACCATTCTTTTTAATACTGCTGAAGAAAAGCCTTCGAAGAGGATGATGAAGATATTAAAAAAGTATGAATATGTGTCTTTTATGTTCATGAAAAGACTGCCACAAATATAGTGGCAGGTTTTTGTCATTTGGGGGAAGTGCAGTACTTATCACTCATGTGTTGCAAAGAATGCCTTTGAATTTGATGTCTGCTTTAAACCCCCCAAACAGTTAATTAATCAATTCCATAGAATTTTTAATAGATTTTTTGGGGAAGCAACGAGGAGAGTAAGAAATGCATTGGGTGAAATAGGAAGACATGTGCCTCCCAAAGGAGGAAGGAGGGATTGGTTTTAGATCCCTACATGATATGTCTAATGCTCTCTTTTGTAAGTTATGGTGTCATGTAAGAGTTCATCCTGCAATATGGAGCTCATATATGATTAAAAAATACTGCAAAAAGTTATGCCCGACAATTGCCACTACTAAAGGAGCATCTCATACTTGGAAAAGAATGCTAACTGTTAGGGAACTGGTTGAACATCAAATTTTATGGCAAATCAAGACCGGGGACTCTAGTTTTTGGTTTGAAAACTGGACATCACTTGGAGCTCTATTTAATGTATTACCTGAAGTTTCGGAACATGAAGAGATTGAGGTCAAGCAGTTTGTAGACAATCAAGGATGAAGAGTGGACTTGTTGGGTCAGTACTTGCCAGAGGACATAGTGCACAACATCACCATAACCATTGTTCCCCCAAATGGTAGAGAGGATCTAGATAAGCTAGTGTGGATGTTAGAAGATAGTGGCAGCATTTCTGTAAAACTGCCTGGCACTATATAAGACACAGAGAAGAAAATGAGGATATTTTCAGAAATATGTGGGTTAAAAAACTTCCATTTAAGATGTCTTTTACCTTGTGGAGGGCTTGGAAATTCATATTAGCTGTTGATGAGGTCATAATGAGGATGGGCATAAGTATGTCATCCAAATGTTACTATTGACAAATCCAAAAATAGAGACTATGTCTCATGTTTTTCTAACCTCTCCTACAACTGCAAGGTTGTGGAGAATGTTTGCTCATTGTGCAGGTATCAATTGTGAGGGTCTACAACTATCTCAACTAATTATAAGATGGTGGTCATTGAGATGCTCAGAAAAGTTAAAGTAATAATAGCTATACTCAAACATAAAGGAAATGTCAGTTTTGAAAGATTGGTTCACAGATGAATACTAATATATGGCAACTAGTTAAGTCCAAGCATCCTGGAACAAAGGACCTACCAACATAATGGCCATACATTATTGATTATCTTGACCAGCAAAAGAAAAGGATACACTACACAATAGTGAGCTGGAAGTCCACACCTTTAGGCACAATTAAATGCAACACAGATGGTGCTAGTAGGGGGAATCCTGGGAAGAGCTCCTATGGTTTCTATGTTCGGAACTATATTGGAGACCTAATCTATGCACAATCATAAGTAATTCCAAATACCACCAACACAGAGGTAGAGGCAATAACTATTAAAGAGGCTATAACATTTTGTGTAGCTCAAGATTTTGAGGATTGCATAATAGAAACAAGTTCACAACTGATGAAAAATGTAGTAGAGGACACCTGGAAAATTTCTTAGAAAATCAACAATATTGTGAAAGATATTAAAGATTTTATGGAACATATCAGAGTTCAGCTCAAGCACACGTACAGGGAAGGAAATACAATGGTAGACTATCTAGCAAATTAAGCTTTGGAGGTGCCCGTTAAGAAACAATTCACACACTTCTATGAGCTTCCTAAGCAAGGTAAAGCACTAATTAACTTGGATAAGTCACAAGTGCCAAACTTCAGATTTAGCACAAAAACAGTTAAACAAAGATGAAAAGATTACGAAGATGCAGCTCTGGATTCATAACAAAGCACAAAATAATAATCCGAGTTCATCCAAAACGAGGAATGATACAAGAATGAAAATGAACTTAAGAAAATCACAACAAAGAGGAATATGATAACAGAAGCAAAAGAGGAGAAAAGCTCTCACCTGGGAAAAGTACAACTACAGCCAATTGAATATCCAAATTCACATGGAATCAACACTGGTCAAGCTGCATGCAAGACACAATCAACCCAGAAAAAAATGGAAATAAAGAAAAAAAGAAGCTCGAGATTTGTCTGCAAATGAAGACCGCTTAGAGCTCAAACATAAGGAACGAGGAAAGCTGCAAGCAAGATACCCACTTCGCTGGAGATGAAAAGCTAGGGATGGCAAAACCCTAGATAATCGGAGAGCAGATTATGCAAGTTTCCTAATCTAGTAGATAAAATTGGCTTTCTACCTTCCATGGTGGATTTTGAGCTAATTTTGATCCATTTGGGACAAATACACTTTGTATGGATTGATCCGATTGGACCAACCCTTTTAGTTTTTGTTTTTTTGCTTTGACTGTATTGTTGGTTTGATTATTAATAAAAATATGGCCCTTTTGGCAACTATTAAATTTAAAATAAAATAAAGTAATTCAGATCTATTATCACTCTTAATTATGTTGTTATAATTAGTAGATTTATATGATGTAATGTAGGATTTTAAAATACACATATGAGGTAATTTTCCTTTTAAAAACCACAGATCATACCAAATTGATACAATAGACCAGTTCAAAAAATTTGAACAGTAAAAATCAGTTTATGAACCAATTATATATACAAGTCGTTATGAGAAATATTAGTCTTAAGCAATTTATAAACATTGTTTTGAAACCGTAATTCATATCAATATCATTTAGTTGATTCATTAACTTGTGAAACCACAAAATAAACAAAAATCATACAATAGATTCATTTAAATTTGACACCACATATTATACCTAAATTTATACAATATAACAGTATTCTAAATCTAAACAATATAGATCAAAATTTATAATTCCTTCCTATACAAAAGTTTTATTGTAATAATTACTACACCAAATCAGTTTATATACACATTTGTGAGATCACACATTTATATATTTTTAAAATAAAACAAATTTAGTAGTAAAAAAAAACATAATAGTCAAACATTAAACTCGAAAAATTAAGATAAATTTGTTTACAACAATCAATGTTGAAGAACATGTCATTATCAATAAATAGAAATCAACGACTACATCTAAAGTGCAGAAAATATATAAATAAAAATAAAATAGTGAAGAAAGAAAAAAAAAATGATGAAGAAGCTGGGAGAATTAAGGTTTTGTGATAACAATACAAAATGATGAGGAAAGAAAAAAAATGATGAGGAAGCAAGGAGAATTAAGGTTTTGTGATAATCAATAAAATAGATAGAGAGGTGATTAACGGATTCAAATATTATGTTAGTTACACAAAACATTTATTTATGGAATGAATATCTCCTATTTTAATATAAAGTATTATTTGTTGAATTAGAATTTTCTCATTTTTTATTAAAAATATGTATGTTTAATAAGTTGTTAGGTAGGGTTAGATTTCAACTGCTATGTATGGAAAACTAGAAATTTATGTTAGGACCAGTAATAGGTAATATTTAATATGCCATTTAGTCAATTTACTTCATCCTAATACTTAGGACTTTGAAATTAATTAAAGTTATACATACTAAATCTTTACATATTTGTAAGATGTAAGAACTCCTAATATTTAGTATTTTAAAACTGATTAGAATATTTATTTCTGTTTTGAAACTCTATAAAATAATATGAAGAATAAAGTAGGGAGAACAAAAAGGCTTCTTTGTCACAACCTGATTTCTTAGATCATGATGATGCCTACTATAACCCGCCAGTAGGTAAGCCTAACCCATAGCCCGAAACCATAGGCAACGGGCTATCACTCAACAGATAATAACAAGAAGCAAGAGACATATAACAATGACAAGAAAGAGAAATCAACAGAAATATACACATGAAACCATCCCCAAGACCTGACATAAGTCTATAATCGAACATTTAATCAAAATAGAAGTGCAAGGCTTTTACAAACCCAATAAGTACAGAACTATCTACGAAAGAAATATAAAAACTAGTCCTAGCCAAAGTAGATAGAGATCGACAACTCTGAATGCCATGAGCTTACCCCAATCTTTGAATCACAAAAGTTATTCTGCACGAGATCTGAATCAACAGCGAGAACTCGTACTATGATCTGCAGGGTACATAAGTGTAGTATGAGTATCAACAAGCGGTACTCAATAGACATCGACCGACTGAGCTCCAAAGACAATGCAAATATAAACAACAGGTAAATAAGGAAAGTATTGTACAAATATCTAATTAGGAGACATAACATGATAGAACATGCAATAAGAATGAAGAAAGAGGATATACAGAGTAAGAAACCGAATCAAAGAGCATACCTGGAGGCGCAAACCCAATAATCTACTCATGACAGAGTTATGCTACAGAAGTTAACTAATACATGATACATTGACGGTAATCACCGCTATTCACCCAAACAGCCTAAAGGCCAATCAAACTCTACTAAATCAGGGAGTACCAAAAACAAGACAAGTCTAAACCATACACCTAGACAACTATTAGCACAATCACAAGAATACATGAATATACTCAAATAATAACCTAATCAGACCACTATAAACCTAGAAGATACAAGCAACAAACATAACCCAACTGGCCTCCATAATACTGGAGGGTGCAAACAAAAAACAATTATACTAGTGATAGGAAATGCACTAGAATCATCTGAACCATCAGTAACCAAGTATATACAACTACTCCTTGACCCGACGACGAGGTAGAACCCATGCAATTCCCTCTTCCTGTTCAGTGAATCACATGGACAGAGAGAACCCATAGGGGATGCGGGAAGTCCATATACACTATTTAGTCTCGAGTTAGGACTTATAAATATATCAATATCCATTGCGGTATCAGGTTTTCTCCTTTATGGTACCGGAGGTACAAGTAGCCATATCAATGTAAGAAAGGGAGACGATGAGTCGACTAGTCAAGTAAAAAGTTAGGCACATTTTAGATGCCTCAAATATTTCAAAGTAGAAAGGGAGCAAGTCCTCGACGCCTTATATATCTCAAAAATCAGTTTATCAAAGTGATCCAGGTGGTATAACTCTCGCTAAAACCAGTTTAAAATAGTAATAGTGTGAAGATAGTATTTCTCAAAAACCGAATGCAAATTCAATGCATGAATCGGGATCGTATCACAAAACACGTAAATCATAAGTATCCAATGTAATGCATGCCATCACCAGAATTCAAAAAAGATCAATACATAACCAAAAATATGGTACCAACACTACCACACTGCTAAGGAATAGAGAGCTAACCTGGAGTCTAACTGGTCCTCGAATATGACCTCGGGCTCAACAATATACCAAAAAGATAAATAGAAGTATAACATGCTCACTGTTAATCATAAAGCGAAGGACCAAAAAGAGTTCCATAATCAATAAGGGAGAAATAACTCAAGGATCGACACCTTCCTCCAAAAATACCGCTCCAGGTCACCACCGAGCACAACTAATGCCAACCTACAGGTATGACCAACGACTAAGGTCTCAAGCACTAACAAAAGTTATGCCAACTTAAACAATCACTACACAGAGAAACACACAACTACAATGGCGATATAACACATTTCTCAGGAATCTAAGGCTCAATCCTAACCTAAGTCCTCAAGTATCAACCCTAAAAAAGATATTTATGCTAATTCAAACAAAAATCAAGGCTACTAGCCTAAAGTAAGGATCCCACCACCCACAACAAGCCCAACGCTTCTGCTGAAATCAAGAAAGGTAGAATAAACGAAAGTAAATCTAGTACCTGAAAAACACAATCCTAAATCACATTTTATTCAAACTAAACATTGTCTAATAGATCCCAATCAAGAAAGTAAACCGTAGTCTACCTTGAATTCGATCACATGTGCTCCGAATCCTCTACACATGATCTTTCCATTTTTGAAACACCTCTGATCACCACCATACTATCAAAATATTGATCACAATATCAATATGGATGTTTAGATACTAAAATTGCAATAATTGGAGATGGACTCAAAATTGAGTCAAAATAGGAATGTGAGACCCCTGCCAGGAGTTTCAAAATTGACTTCTTCAAAAGGTCCTAATCAAATTGCTAAGCTTGTGTCCCAAAATGGGACACGATGATCGAAAGGAAGCAAATGAAAACGTGCAATAAAACTTACCAAAATCACCATTTCATGGAGCTTGGGAAGCCCTCTCCGAGAGAGAATTACCTCAATACAATGACTTCCACGCTTCCTCGACCACTCATATACAACCACACCAATTTCGGATGAAACACAACTTTAAACACCCATATGAGAGGTCTGAAGCTCGAGAAATCGCCAAAAGAAAACTAGAGGTCGAGTTGATTCAAGACTAATCTTATTTTAAAAGACTAGTTAAGGTTGCTCTTCGCGATTGCAAAGCTTCAAGCTCTCTATCACGTCTCATCAACGTGTAAGGAAGCGCGAATGTGGAAGTCACCTCGCGAACACGCAATAAAGCTCACTAAGGCCCCACAAACGTGGCAAGCGCTACAGAAGCATGTAGGCCAAATGCTTCAGGTCTTCGTGAACGGGGCCCAAGCCTCGCGAACGTGGAGGCTAGTGCAATGGACATCACGAATGCGGCCTCTAGGCACACGAATGCGAATAAGGTTGGGTGTTGCACCAACCAACTTAGAAAGTTCAAAATGCCCCAATGGAGGCTCGAGATTCATTTGGAACCATGTGCACACAAATGAGATATGCTACCCCCACCAAAATTGGCATGCAAGACTAACCAAATGTGTCAAAACTTCCAACCGAGGCCGTCTCAATGAAAAATGGGTCCCACACTCAAGTTTATTTTTAAGCCAAATTTTACAAAGGACTTGGAATGAGCCCAAAGCCTCGGGATCCCATACGAAAGGTCATTCTAGAACAAACTCGACACTAGAACTAACAAAACCGTCAGAATTGCATTTGAGGTTATCTTCATGGAGTTTTGATCAAAATTGACCGTTCAAACTTCAAAAGCTCCAAAATACAGAAACTTGCACAAAACTCAAACAAATGACCCGATGACTGAAAAGATTAGAAAATGAAGTAAAGGACCTGGAGGGTCATTACAATATCCACTACTAAAAAGGCTTTTATCCTCAAAAGTCAATGGATTGAAAAACCTGAAAGGCATGAAAAAATGAGGGTACTAGGTCTGCATGCTCCACCAGACCCTTAGACACCTTCTCGAATCGATCAATGCCATCATAGAACTCAGGGCTAAGGGGAAAATTCTAAAGTTCACTTCAAAACTCCAAAAACTCCTCCAATTCCATTTTGGGCTCCAGCTCTCGCCTAACCGAATCAAACTTGACCAAAAGTACCAGATTCATCTAAGGAAAACCAATACCACACCAAAACCACTGAATTGAAAAACCACACAACAATGGTAGATACAACCCAACTCACAAATCAAAATACTTGTCTTATGCTCCAAATCCAACATCTTCTAGCCATCAAAGGTGTTTTGCTAGTCCTTACCTATCCTAAACATCTCCAGCACCATCTGAATCCCGCCTAAAAGATCCCACAATACAAACCTTGATATAATTACATATTCCATCTAAACATCGAGGGATGTCAACCACCAAAACAAGAAACTCAGGCCTGGGGAAAGCCCAAAATCCAATCCTAACTCTTAAAACCAATAATCCAAGCTGAAATACAACCTTCTGAAACTAAACACTCTACCCCAAAGGAATATCATCTCGCAAACGACAAGGCTGCCCTGAGCCAAACTTCAATACCGCTGATCTCGCAAGGTCTGAAGCACAATCCTTATATGCTGCTCATGTTGCTCTCTACTCCTAATGTATACCAACATGCCATCAATAAATACTATCATGAAGGAGTCGAAATATACAGGGCTTGAACACACGGTTCATCAACTTCATAAACATTGACGGGGAATTATTTAACCCATAAAACATGACTAATAACTCATTGTGGTTATACCAAATCCTAAAATAAGTCTTAGGGATATCCTTCGACCTAATTCTCAATTGGTGGTAGCTCGATCCAAATCTATCTTAGAGAAAATGTTGCACCCTGAAGTTGGTCAAACAAATCATTAATCTGCGACATGGATACGTTTTCTTGATGGTAACCTTTTGAAGCTGTTTGTAGTCAATACACATATGCAAGGTATCATCATTCTTCTTCACGAACAGAATAAGAGAACCTCAAGGATATACACTTGATCTAATTAACCCCATGCCCAAGAGGTCCTAGAATTGCTTCTTAAGCTCCCTTAACTCAGCTGGAGCCATCCGATATGGCAGAATAGAAACTGGCTACGTGTCTGGATCAATATCAGTAACAAAATTAATATCATGGTCAAGAGGAAGACTAGGTAGATCAGTAGGGAACACACCAACAAACTCTCTAACTACAGGTGGTGACTCAAAAAAAGGAGTGTCGACACTAGTATCATAGACATAATCAAGATAAGCTAGATACCCCTTTCCTGACGTACCGTCAGAAAAGAGGATCACACATGTCATCATATGACTATCAACACCGATCCACACAAGTGGAGGAATAATAGGCATGCATAAACTAACAATCTTGGAGAAGCAATCCAAGACTGTATGATAAGGAGATGATAAATCCATTCCTAAAATCAAGTAAAAATCTACCATATCTAACACAATCAGTTCTACTCAAGTATCATACCCCACAATGGTCACCATACAAGACCTATACACCTAATCCACTCCTAAAAAATCACCTACTGGTATCTACATGCATAGGCACAAATAACGTCTCACAAGATAACTCCAACCGCGTAGCATAATAAGTAATGTAGACCCCATATTCTATAAGGCATAAGCAGGTTGATAAGAGATAAATATCGTACATGTGAGGACAATATCTGAAGACTCTGTCTCTGGCCTCCCTGGGAAAGCATACATATGGCATATCTACCTTAACTGCCCGACTGAGTACCATCTCGAGTACCCAGGGATCACCTATAACACCCCAAAAATTTCTAATTTAAGACTCGAACCAATCTTCATTTGTAAATAAGATCGTACTGGTGATTCTTAAATTGTCCATATGTGTAAAGGTCAATTCTTTAGTGTGGAAATAAATTTGGATATGAATTAAGGTTACTAGAATCTCCTAGCACAAAGTTGAGTTGAAAGCTTCCATACCGATTAAGTTTTGATGTAAGATTCTACTGGGGTCAACTTCAAACAGCCATATAACTTAGAATTTAAAAAGTTGTGCATTCCATAACCTATAAAATTAATGGTATTTGAATTTTCTTTCCAACGACACTAATTTCTCACCAATCCGAGTTTTGAGTAAAAAGTTACGATCATTTTAGTAACTTGATAGAGTGCAACAACGAATTAGCCGACGGAAAAACATTAAAAAGGGTCATTTTTATCACTACCTCTAAGAAAACCCTAAAAAAAAATCTTGACTAATTAACGGCCCAAAATAATCACATTTTCATCTCTTAATCCCCATTCTCTTCTCTCTCAAACTCTAAGGCAAAATCCTAAGGAAAAATCAAGCATAGGACTTCAATTCAAGATTCTTCCAATATTTTTCAAGATTTTTCTTCAAGGTAAGTCCTTCTCAAAGAATTTCATTCTTTCCAACTCAAATTTTTTCATAGAATTATGATTTACTATTGAAAATTATAATTCTTAGCCATAGAGATTTCAAGAAACTGATTCAAGAATCTCAAGAAAGGTTTTCTTTATTGTTCTCCTTCAAGCTAGGGTTTCAAGACTTCTAATCAAGTTCTTTTCAAGATTCTTCAATAATCTTATTCTTCCGGGTATGTAAGGCTATCATAGTGTTGGACTAGTTCATCCTCGTGCCCTACATCTACTTTCAAATCAATAAAAGAGTAATCTAGGGTTCTATCCTTAGATTTGAGTATTCTTGAGATGAGTTGATTTTGAGTTCTTGAGTTCCTGATTCTTTCTTAAATTCTTTTCTTAATTATTGAATTGTTATATGTTATGCATTGAGATTCTTAAGTGATTCGTTCATGTCTATATTTCAGCATGAACCCTATAAATTGAGTATTCTTGAGATGAGTAGTATCGCTGAGTTTTGAGTTCTTGAGTTTTTCTATATTGTTATTGAGATCCTTGAGTTGAGTTGTTCATGTCTATATTTCAGCATGAACCCTCTTTTGAGAATAATTTAAAGCCAACATTTTTGTTTTAAATTGAGTTTTTGAAACAGTAAAAGAGGAGTTTGAGAAAGAGTATAAGAAAACTAACTATTTTCCAAATGTTTCATTTTTACATGAAGAAAGAGAGTATTATTTTGGGAAAAGAGAAACTTTAATTTCTAAACGAGTTTATGAGTCCAGAGATATTTCAGAGTAGTTATCTCTTTTAAGAGGATAGTTTGAGCAATAATCCCAAACTAGAGAAAGAGTATGTTTTATACATTTGAGCATGAGTATATATATTATAGGGAGTAGTATTGAGCACCGTTATGGGGATGAGTTCAGACAATTCAAAATCCTCATAAACCATGTATGCCAACATGGGTAAATGATCATACTTTTTAGGATACACTTAGTTGAGAGGTTCTATACTCCGACACGGTATATGATAGTTTTGACAGCGTGGGCAAGACGTTGTATCATCACGTAGCTCATAGTGATGGTTTTCAGTTAGAGAATCTCCCAAATAGAGTTAAAAATGTATTTTATTATATCACTTAATATGTTGAGTTTAGAGATGAGTAAGAATTTTCTAAAGTTTTAATGATTTCACTTCTTTATTTCTTTACATTCAGTTGAATATATATCTATATCTACTGCAGTCCTTTCATTCAGATATTTTTTATTCATCTATATTACATACTCGTACATTGAATGTACTGATATCATTCGACCTGCATCTTTTAATGATGCAGATACACGTTCTTAGGATCATTAACAAGAGTCTGTTGAGATTACTTCATCTGCTCATCAGCTTTTGATTGAGATCTCCTTACTTCTGGAGGACTTCAATTTTATGAGTTGTTAGTAGTATTTCTCTTCAGGAGTCGTGGGTATTATCCCGACACTCATCTTTGTACAGTAGAAGCTTCATAGATATACAGTTTTGGAGAGTCTTTTAGTTTCAGAGGTTTTCTTTAAAACTTATGTTAAATACTCAGTATATTCAGAGAGTTTTGAGATTTAATACACTATTGATTTAACATTTCTTTCAGTTTGATATTTATGTATGCCCGAGTTTATCTTCTACTTGTAGTCAGACAGGATGAGAGTTTGTTTGGGGACTAGCAATGGTTCTCAAGTGTCGACCATGTCCAGGGTGTAGGCTCGGGTCGTGAAACCACCCATTTTACCTTGTGCACCACCTCTAGTCGACTGAACTGGAGCCCTAGGGAATGAACCTGCTGACTTTTCTCCTATGTTCATGGGCTATAGGGAAATCCTTGGCAAAATGATCCACTATAGCACACTTGTAATAAAACTTACTAGAAGCAAACCGCTGAGATGACTGATATTTTGACTTATTTGAGGCATTTTAAGTTCAACAAATAGTGTCCTCAATGTCTATTTATGTCCTTATTTGATGATATTTTGATGTTTTGAACCTATGAAGGCTAAAGAGAAAGGTAAGGCTGAATCTATGAAATGAGGCCAAAAACATTGAAAAGAGTAAAATTGCCAGCTGAAGATCACCTAGCACAATGGGTGGATCACCCAATGGACCTTACCTAAAGTGACCGTGTTCACTTATGAAAATATTCAAGGTAGATTGGTAAAGCAAAGTGTAAAAGATGATTCACCAAAATAGTTGGGCGAGCTAAAAGTTCCATCGCCGAAAGTGACCGACTTCTGAGTTAAAATGAAGGTTGAATGGGCAAAAAAAATGGTAATCAACTATTTGTTGAACGTGAAAGACTGAATCAAGTTCACCGACTGAGGTTCAAACACAAGGGCGAGCTATAGAACAGAGCAATGATTCACCGAATCATGAAAGTGAGCTCGACTAATATCGCCGATCAGGTCGCACGTGGAATTTCAGACTAATTTTTGGGGAAATTATTAATAGCCCAAAGGAGATAAAAAAAAAGTATCTTATCATCTTTTACCTATTCTAACTTTTTCATATTGAGCAATAGATTATTTTTTTTACTTTTCTCTTAGTTTTGGGGTTTTGAACAATCTTATAATTGACATTTGAGGGTTTAATTCAAAGTGGGTATTGAAGATTATTGCTGATTATCAATAATTTAATAGCTGAAAATATAATTAGTATATTTATTTCCCTTTTATGATGCTTGGCTAAAACTCCAATTCTAGGGGTATGATTATAGAGTTGGGTGTTAATTTAATTTAGTGGGTTTAGTGTCTTATCTATTTTATGCAATTCATTCCTGAATTTGAGCTATTGAGCATGAGGCTAATTTATAGGTTAAGGTTACAAACTTAATCCTAGCTTAAATATTTGATTGATGCTTGAAAGAGATTAATTGAAGTGGGTAAATAACTTAATGCTTGCAAATTGGGTTGTAGTTTGCTCGAAAGACAAATTGTAGTTTAATTCTAATTGTCAAATCTGCTCGAAAGGGAGATTTTGGTAAGGTATTAGGTTGATTTGTATTATACATGGATGGGGCCGAAATGAGATTCTATGGTATGATGCTTTGAGATCGAAAGAAGATTTGTGTCATTAACGATTACCCAACCTATCCATGTTTGTCTTGCATTATTGATCAAGAAAGTGTACCCCTATTTGATGTTGATACCAATCCCACACCCCTAGACCGTCTCTTACTTGCTTTTTTAAGTCGAATTGTGACAATTGACAATTGATTCCTAAACCCTTACATTAAATTTGGTGGAATCATCTACCCATTTTCCTAATTGCTACAATGAATTGGTTTGCACTTTTAATTTCCTTATTGAATTCTTATAAATAGATCACTCTTCGTGGGATTTGACCTTGACTCTTTTATTGGGTATTTATATTGCTAGCGATCACTTACACTTTAACTTGTTTTGGGAATAATTTGAGCGTTATCAACTTCATAGTAGAATTTGACTCAATATAACCATCATTCAGACCCATTAAAAATTGATACAACTTTACTTTCTGTAGATATGCCATAAATTCCTTAGAGCTTTCATAATCACAGCTAGGAAAGGGAACCAATGCTTCAAATTTTCCCCAAAGATTCTTCAGTTTTGAGAAATAAACTGAAACAGATGCACTCTTTTAAGTTAGAGTAGCAATTTCTTTATGTAAGTGGAAGATTCTTTACCGATCAGTTTTATTAAACCTTTCAGGGAAGCCTTCCCATGCCATTTAAGGACTATTAGCATACATAATACTACTTATAAGACTTTTGAAAACTGAATTCATAATCAAAGAAAGCACAATAGTATTTACCCTTCCCAATATAGTATAGAGATTTTATGGGAAACTTTCTTTCTTGCATGTACCATTCACTATTCCTGATTTTGTTTCTCCTTAATAGAGCAACTCTCATAGATCTAAACCAGACATGATAGTTTTCAATACTTGTCAATTGGAATGAGATGATTTGAATTCCACTCTCATCGTATGTGACAAGAAAATGGATGTTGATAATCCACATCAGTAGCTTGATTTTCAAAGTTTCAAGAACTTCGCTCCACTGGAATATACTATTCATTGTGAGGAACTCCATTGACCGTCAGTCTTTCCGTGGTCAAGATTCTTTAATCAACAATTGGTTTCGCAACGGATGAATTTTTCAACCTTTTTGTAGTGGCTCTTATATCATATTCTAAATAAGAGAAAAAAATAGAGAAATAGATAGTGAAGAGGAAGATAAAACAAAGATTAACGAAAAAGTGTATTCTAATTTCCCTAATATACAGAGAGTATATTTTTCATTGTGTGAGTGTATACATCCTGAAGAATATTTATACACTCACTTGTACATAGAAAACTTGATTAAAGAATAGGAAAATAACTAACTAAACTTAACTAACTTTTAATCTGTTAGTTATACCTAGCCAATTTCCTAACTAACAATGTGAAATACTCTTCTGCCCATGTTATCCTTCAACATTAATGTTCTATCTAGATAAAAAAAATGTTCCATTTGTTACAATACAATATCTTGGTTTTTATTCTCAAATTTTTATTGATATGTAATAAGTTTTAAGTAGGTTAATCCAAAATTCTAAAATACCACATAAAGTTTTATTGTTTTTTAAAACTAAAAACTTATAAATTGAAAATAAACTTGAGGACATTCAAATCTTAGTACCTCAGTTGGTTGGCTACCTGAAATCTCACCGTTTTTAAGTAATAATTGATGCGGGAGGACCTATCACTCCCAAACGTTTACTAAAACATGTAAAAATTTATAACAATTTATGAAGTTACAATCCAAAATTTATAAAAATAAGTTAAAGAGATTGTGTCGATAACGTACTATTATTAAAAAAAAAGTAATACAAAACAAGAAAAGTATATAAAACAAGTAGATAGGAGAGTATTATTATTTTTCATATAAGTGTGTGTCTAACAAAGACTTAC
This sequence comes from Solanum piurae, assembly GCA_029582685.1. Taxonomy (NCBI): domain Eukaryota; kingdom Viridiplantae; phylum Streptophyta; class Magnoliopsida; order Solanales; family Solanaceae; genus Solanum; species Solanum piurae. The sequence continues at coordinate 47,425 of JAJOOO010004770.1, read as the reverse complement.
AAAATATTTATTTATAAGATTACTTTACAAAATCTTTATTTATAGGATTACATTAAGTAATATTAATAGGTATTATGAACATAACTATTAACTATTTAGGGATTATGACAAAGAAGTATTGGTAAGAGTAATGGAAAATCACAATAAAAACATTTATTCCTTTGTGAATTTTGAAAGGAAATAGACATACACACTTCAATTGTAAATTACATACCAAACTAATAATTAAATTACAAATACAATAATTGCAATTTGCAAGTATAAAATTGGGCAAACATATGTATATCAATCCCTTTTTAGTCCTAGTGTAATAAGAACTACACTAAGATGATCATATTTAAAAGCATATTTAAAGAGTTGAAGTGTATGATCACTCTGTAGAAATCTCACGTAAGTAAGGAGAAATCAAGAATTGTATTGATGAAATTAATGTTGAGTTACAAGCTTCTTATATAGGAGGAGAGTCCTATTCTATCTATACTAGGAATCTTACTACAACATAAATTATTATATACATGATATCCTAATCGACTTTAGCCTACTACACGATACAGTAGCTTAGTCGTACATAATTTAGGATTCAACAATCTAGTCCTAATGTTACTCTAATTCTAACTCGTCATCCTGCTTCAATGGACATGTTCCTTTGCCATGTTCCATCAGTCTTTAGGCTTCGTTCAACACTTCCCCTCAAGCTAGTAAGTGGAGGAATTGTAACTCCTAGCTTGCTGCGAAACCCAGAAAAAACTTGTTTTGTTAAGGATTTAGTATGAATATCAGCTAGCTGATCCTTAGACCACACAACTAAGTAAGAAGTTGTCCCCTGGCCACTTTCTCATGAACAAAATGATAGTCCATTTTAACATGTTTGGTTCTAGTATGCATGACTGGATTAACCGTCATGTACAAGGCACTCATGTTATCACAATTCAACGTAGGAACAGATTGAAGGAACACTCCAAGGTCATGAAGAAGATACATGATCCAAGTCATCTCTGTTGCAGTGGAGGCTAGTGCTCTATACTCAGCTTCAGCACTCGATCGGGCTACTGTGGACTGTTTCTTGGAAGTCCAAGATATTAAATTTGCACCTAGGTAGATGTTATAGCCTGTAATTGATCTCCTAGTGGTGTTACAACCTCCCCAATCAACATCTTAGTATCCATACAACCTACATGGTGATTGTGAAATAATTTTGAGTCCAATGTGTAGAGTACCTTTGATGTACCTGAGAATTCTTTTTACCCCTTGAAGATGTTCAATGTTTGGGCTTTGCATAAACTGGCTTGCTAAATTTACAACATGAGTGATATTAGGTCTTTTCAGGGTCAAATACTGAAGACTCCCTACTATCATTCTGTACAAGGAGGCATTTACAAGACTTCCCACAGCTTCATGCAAACCATGCTTTTGATCCAAAGGAGTGGCTACAACCTCTGCCAAAGTCATCTCTGTCTTAGCCAGCAGCTCAGAATCATACTTGCTTTGACTTAAGTGAATTCCTCCTTCAAATACTTCACCTTAAATCCTAGAAAGAAGTGTAAATAGCCAAGATATATCATAGCAAACTCTTTCCCAAGTTGTAGAACCAACTCTGAGACATCTGATGGATTACTTCCTGTAACAATAATATCATCCAGATATAACAAGAGAAATATTTTTCCTTTGTGAGTTTACAAAGTAAATTAGGAAGGGTCAACCTTACTACAAATGAAACCAAGGTGTAACAAATGCATGTTAAACCTATCAAACCAGGCTCTTGGTGCTTCCTTAACACCATACAATGCCTTTTTAAGTAGACACACATGTTGAGGATACCGGGGATCAATAAAACCAAGAGGTTGAATCATGTACACCTCCTCTTGTAGGAAGCCATGCAGAAAGGCATTCTTGACATCTAGTTGTCTAACTTCCCACTTTGAGGTGACAATATTGGATAGAAGCACCCTGATAGTTATGGCTTTAACCACAAGACTAAATGTTTCTTCAAACTCTATCCCTTCAAGCTGCGAGAATCCTCTAGCCACAAGTCTGGCCTTGCATCTATCTACTGTTCCATCAGCTTTCAATTTTGTCTTGAACACCCATTTTGAGCCAACCAAGTTTATACCAGGATATTTGGGCAACAAAATCCATGTATTATTAGTATGTAAAAAATCAATTTCTTCCTACATTGTTGCAAGCCAATGAGGTGACATTGGTTCTTCCTTAGTAGTATTTGGTTCTCTTAAAAAAAATTGTTGTTGCGAGAAACAAGTGATAAGTGATGTTCCTTTTGCCTTGTGCCTAGTGATCATATGATGCCCTTGTGGTGCAGGAAGTACCTCAACTGGTACATCAACCAAAGTAGTAGTATCGTCAGGTTGATGGTCAACTGGTACATCAACTAAAGTAGTTGTTTGATGACGTGATGAGTCCGAGATTCGGACTCACTTAGGGCTTTGTTTATATATGTAACACCTCGCTATTTGAAATAAATAGAACGAGCTAGAATTAGAAAGATTCATTTTTGGAAAGAATGAAAAATTTGAAAATTTGTTTAAATTGAGTTGAGAATGAGTTTTGGGTCAACTTCAAACGACCATAACTCCTAGATCAAGATGATTTAGGTGTGCTTCCAGACACCGTAGGAAATATCTTGGAATTATCTTTCCAACGCCGCCAATTTTGTTCGATTCCGAGTTGTATGAGTGAGATAGGCCTATTTGAAGTTGGACTGTTCTTATAAGGAAAGTCAAATCCAAATTTTGGAAGGGTAGTTTTGTATTTTTCTTACCCAATTGTTTTATTTTATTTTTATGAGTTTAATTGGAGTTTAATTGGGGTCTAAACTGAACTTGGTTAGTTTGTGTTTTTTAAAACTAAGTTAGGGTTTTGAGTGAAAAGAAAAGAGGAGAAGGAGCAAGAATTATCAAGTTCTTCAAGAATCGCTTGTGGATTTCATCAAGGGGTGATCCCTACGAGGTATGTGAGATCACATAGCATTGGGTTAGTTCACCCATGCACCAATCACGATACAATTCAGCGAAATTGTATTATTTTGAAAGCAAACCCTATGAGTTCTTGATGTTAATTCGTTTGAAATCTTGTGGGTTCTTGTTGTTGAAGTTTCTTGAGGTTGATTCATGTATTTAGGTGTGATTTCGAGTTGAATCTTGCATGTTTGGGAAAAGAACCAAGTTGAAATAGGGGGTTTAGAGTTGAAAAACGAAGAAGAAAAGTTGGAATTCACCTGGGCAGGAGCCTGGGGCACCGCCCCAGCCAGAGCACCCTACTTCGGTACCTGAAGTTTGGGCTCTGGGGTGACGCTCCAGCCAGAGTGCCTCAACTTCAGTTCTGAAGTTTGGGCTCTCCCCACGTCGCTTAGAGCGTCAGGGACGCCAGTTCTTCCCATTCTTTCCCCATCTTTTCGTACTAGTTCCTTAGCAACGTACTTATGTTTCCTAGTTGATTCCAACACTCTAAGGTACGTCTAAACATCATGAAATCATTCATAAAAATTAGATCATGAACCTTGAATCCATAATTGAATTCAAGAAAAATTAAGAGTCAAGTTAAGAAGTTAAGAATCAAGTTAATAGAAGTTCATAGAGTTTTTCAAAAGTCTTTTACAAATGTTTTAACGTCATTTTAAGACTTAAGTTTTGAGTTGAGTAAAGAGTAAGAAGTTAAGTTCATTTCTTTAAAAAATTATACGGGAACTAAGTATTCTCAAGAGTTAAAAATGTTTTCACATTTGAGCAAGAAAGGAAACACTGACTTCTTAGAGAGCTTTTAAGCTAAGTTTTGAGTAATTATCTCAAACAAAGGAAAGCGTTTTTGTTTTAAAAACATATGAGCTGAGTATATTTTGGGAGTAGTATTGATCACCGATATGGCGACGCGAGTTCATAATAACTCAAGTTTCCATAAACCATGTAGCCATCATGGGTAGAAAATGATGATACTATTTAGATGATTCCTTAGTGATTTTTAGCATAGACTACTGGATCCACTTAGTTAAGGTGTTCTATATGACGACAAAGTATAGGACAGTTCTGGCAGGGTGGGCAAGATGATGTATCGTCACTTAGGCTCATAGTGGTGGTTGTCGGTTAGAGAAACTCCCACAATATTATATTACCTTACATGTAAACTGAGTTATTATTGCATTTCTTTCATAAATTGAGTTGCTACTACTATTTTAAATGCTTTGTATAACTGCACTATTATTGTTTTTTTACTTTGAATTTGAGTTGAGTAAAGCCAAGGTAAGTGTTCTTTTCAGATTTCTTTCAAGCTTATGTCTTGTTTAGTATTCCCCTCGCATACTCGTACATTCAATGTACTGATGCCATTTGGCCTGCATCATTTCATGATGCAGACACAGGTAACCTGGATCAACATCCAGCGCCTCGTTGATCTAGTTGAGCACTCAGAGTCAGTTGGTGAGCCTCCTTGCTTTTCGGAGGGCTCCTTTATACACTATTTTTTTGTACTTTAGTTGTTAGAATGATCAGGGGTCTTGTCCTAACATCCCTCTTTGTTTTGAAGGCTTCATAGATGAGTAGTTATAGTTCTTTAATCTTTCCGTTTTCAGTTATATACGTTAAGACTCGAGTTGCCATTTTGGCTAAGTTATTATCTCTTTAGTTATTGAATGAGTTATATTTTGAGACTATTTATTATGTTTAAGTCTTCCGCTGAGTAAGTAAGCCATGCCAAGGGTTCGCTTGGGGCCAGCAATGATTCTCGAGTGCCAGTCCCACCCAAGTTGTACGCTTGGGGTGTGAAAAACTTGATATCAGAGCACAGAGTTCAAGAGTCCTAGGGAGACTATGAAGTTGTGTCTGTAGAGTCCTAATTATCGGTGTGAAGCGTGCCACATCTATAATTAGGAGGCTGCAACATTTAGGAATTCCTTCAGTTCTTTCATACTCACTTCGTGCGATAAAGTTCATCTTTATAAAGTATTTTTCTAACTCGTGCTTGCGCGTAACCAATTGTGAGTTGGGCTGTTTGAGAGTGATTTCTTGGGGCGTTTCTTTCCCCTAGAATTGAGAGAGGCGAAGTTACAAGAATTCCTTACCCTTAAGCAGGATTCACTAAGTGTTCATGAGTATAACTTGAAGTTCACCCAACTTTCATGATATGCTCCGGAGATGGTTGCGGATATGAGGAGTAGGATGAGTTTGTTTGTTGCTGGGCTGTTTATTCTATCAAGTAAGAAAGGTAAGGTTGCGATGCTAATTGGGGACATGGATATAGTAAGGTTGATGGTCTATGTGCAGCAGGTTGAGGAATAGAAGCTGAGGGATAAGGAGGAGTTTAGAAACAAGAAAGCTAAGACAGAAAATGAGTTTGGGCAGCAAAGAAGTAATGTGAACCGTTAGTCTTTTCCGAAAAAGCAAAAGAGACCTTCTATATCATCTGCTAGTGCACCTGCACGCAGAAACAAAGGTGAATATAATGGTCAAAATTCGCAGAACTTCAGAGCTAGACCTGCGCAGTCTTAGGGTAGTATGGCACAAGGAGGTAACTGGGCTCATGCATGTGCTAAGTGTGGTAGGACCCATCTGGGTAAGTGTCGTGATGGCTCCACAGGTTGTTTCAAGTGTGGACAGGAGGGTCACTTCATGAAAGAGTGCCCCAAGAATCGGCAAGGAAATGACGGAGGAGCAAACCGCCTTTATCCGATCACTAGTCATCAAGAGCAAGAGGATTCTCTTGATGTTTTCACTGGTATGATCAAAGTCTTTACTCTTGATGTTTATGCTTTGCTAGACCCAGGCGCACGTTTATCTTTTGTGACTCTTTATGTTGCAAATAATTTTGATGTTCTTCCTGAGAAACTTTGTGAACCCTTTTGTGTTTCTACATGTATTGGGGAGTCTATTCTAGCTGAGCGAGTCTATCGTGATTGTGTCATTTTCATCAATCACAATAACACCATGGCTGATTTAGTTGAGTTAGACATGGTATATTTTGATTTCATTTTTGGTGTAGACTAGCTTCATGCCTGTTATGCCTCCATTAATTGTAGAAATCAAGTTGTTAGGTTCCAAATTCCTAATGAGCCAGTTATAGAGTGGAGTAGTAGTTCTACAGTGCCTAAGGGTCATTTTATTTCGTACCTTAAGGCGATAAATTTAGTTTCCAAAGGGTGTGTCTATCACTTAGTTTGAGTTAATGACTCTAGTATTGATATACCTCTTATTCAGTCAGTTTTGGCAGTAAAAGAGTTTCCAAAAGTCTTTCCTGATGATCTTCCCGGAGTCCCTTCTCAGAGAGAGATAGACTTCGGTATAGATATTCTTCCAGATATTCTTCCTATATCTATTCCGCCATATAGAATGTTTCCAGCAAAGTTGAAAGAGCTAAAAGAGCAATTGAAAGATCTCCTTGATAAGGGTTTTATTCGACCAAGTGTCTCACCTTGGGGCGCTCTGGTCTTATTTGTGAGAAAGAAAGATGGTTCCCTTAAGATGTGTATAGATTACCACCAGTTGAACAAGGTTACCATCAAGAACAAGTATCCTCTTCCAAGAATTGATGATTTTTTCGATCAGCTTCAGAGTGCTACCTGTTTCTCTAAGATAGACCTCAGATCAGGTTACCGTAGTTGAGGGTAAGGGAAGGTGTTATTCCAAAGACAATATTCAGGACCCATTATGGTCATTATGAGTTCCTAATTATGTCCTTTGGTTTGACCAATGCGCCTGCAACATTCATGGACCTTATGAATAGAGTATTCAAACCTTATTTAGATATGTTTGTTATCATATTCATTGATGACATACTAATTTATTCAAGGAATGAGGAAGATCATGCTAGTCATCTCAAAATAGTTCTCCAAACTTTAAAGGATAGATAGTTATATGGCAAGTTCTCTAAGTGCGAGTTTTGGCTTGAGTCTGTGGCATTCTTAGGCCACATTGTGTCTAGAGATGGAATTAAAGTTGACACTCAGAAGATAGAGGCAGTGTAGAATTAGCCTAGACCCACATCTCCAGCTGATATTAGGAGTTTCTTAGGGATTGGCTGGATATTATAGAAGGTTCGTAGAGGGGTTCTCATCTATTTCATCCCCTTTGTCCAAGTTAACTCAGAAAACAATGAAGTTTCAATGGTCTGAAGCTTGTGAGAAAAGCTTTCAGGAATTGAAAAGAGGTTGACTACTACCCAGTATTGACCTTACCAGAAGGCACGCAGGGCTTTGTTGTATATTGTGATACGTCTAGAGATGGTTTGGGTTGTGTGTTAATGCAGAATGGCAAAGTTATAGCTTATGCCTCCAGACAGTTGAAAGTTCATGAGAAGAATTACCCAACCTATGATCTAGAATTGGTTGCCATAGTTTTTACTTTGAAAATCTGGCGCCACTATTTGTATAGTGTTCATGAGGACGTGTTTACCGATCACAAGAGTCTGTAGTATGTGTTTACATAGAAAGAGCTTAATCTAATACAACGAAGGTGGTTAGAGTTACTCAAACATTATGACATGAGTATTCTTTATCACCCAGGTAAGGCTAATGTAATTGTTGATGCCTTGAGTAGGTTTTCCATGGGTAGTACCGCCTATGTTGAGGAAGAAAAGAGAGAATTAGTGAAAGATGTGCATAGACTTGTACGATTGGGAGTTCATCTAATGGATTCCACTAAAGGAGGAGTAGTGGTGATAAATGGCGTTGAATCATCATTAGTGTCAGAAGTAAAAGAGAAGCAAGACCAAAATCCCATTTTGCTTGAATTAAAGACAAATGTTCATAAGCAAAAAGTATTGGCTTTTGAACAAGGGGGAGATGGAGTATTGAGGTATCAAGGTAGTTTATGTGTACCAAGGGTGGATGAACTCTAAGAAAGAATTATGTAGGAAGCTCATAGCTCAAGATATTCTATCCATCCGGGTTCCACAAAGATGTATCGTGATTTGAGAGAAATTTATTGGTGGAGTAGTATGAAGAAAGGCATTGCAGAGTTTGTTGCTAAGTGTACGAATTGCCAACAAGTTAAAGTAGAGCACCAAAGGCCCGGTGGTATGGCTCAGAATATAGAACTTCTGGAATGGAAGTGGGAGATGATAAATATGGATTTCATCACAAGTTTGCCAAGGTCTCGCTGGCAACATGATTCTATTTGGGTGATTGTTTATAGAATAACAAAATTAGCCCACGTTTTGCCGGTAAACACTACCCATTCGCCAGAAGATTATGCTAAGTTGTATATTCAAGAAATAGTTAGACTTCATGGAGTTCCAGTCTCCATTATTTCAAACAGAGGTGCGCAATTTACTGCACAATTTTGGAAATCTTTTCAGAAAGGCTTGGGTTCAATGGTGAACTTGAGTACTGCTTTTCATCCTCAGATAGATGGTCAAGCAGATCACACTATTCAAGTCTTAAAGGATATGTTGAGGGAATGTGTGATTTATTTCAAAGGTAATTTGGATGATCACCTACTTCTTATTGAATTTGCTTACAATAATAGTTACCACTCTAGCATCCAAATGACTCCTTATGAAGCTCTTTATGGGAGACGATGCAGATCTCCTATCGGATGGTTTGAAGTTGGTGAAGCTGGGTTGATAGGATCAGACTTAGTTCATCAAGCTATGGAGAAAGTGAAAGTCATTCCAGAGAGGTTGAAAACAACACAGAGTCGTCAGAAAATTTACACTGATGTTAGGATAAGGGAGTTAGAGTTTGAAGTAGATGATTGGGTATACTTGAAAGTTTCACCCATGAAAGGCGTTATGAGATTTGGTAAGAAGGGGAAGCTTAGTCCCCGATATATTGGCCTTTACAGACTATCCAAAAGGGTTGGTAATGTAGCTTATGAGTTAGAGCTACCTCAAGAGTTAGTAGCGGTTCATCCGGTATTTCATACTTCCATGTTAAAGAAGTGTATGGGAGAGCCTTCACTTATCATACCAACTGAAGATATTGGTATCAAGTATAGCTTATCTTATGAGGAGATTCTGATTTAGATTCTAGACCGTCAGGTTCGCAAGTTGAGAACCAAGGATGTAGCGTCCGTCAAAGTACTTTGGAGGAATCAGTTTGTTAAATAAGATACTTGGGAAGCTGAGGAGGATATGAAGAAGATATATCCACATCTCTTTGTGCCCGGAGAAATTCCAGACCAAGGTACTAATTCACTCATTAGTACTCTTTAAGTTATATATTTGATGTGTTAGATTTGCTTGTTGGGTGTTTCAACTGAATGATAGATGTTACACCCTTAGCCTAGTAAGAGTAATATCATTCGGGGACGAATGTTCCCAAGGGGGAGATATTGTAACACCTCGCTATTTCAAAGAACTAGAACGAGCTAGAACTAGAAAGAGTCATTTTTGGAAAGAATGAAAAATCTGGAAATTTGTTTAAATTGAGTTGAGAATGAGTTTTGAGTCAAATTTAAATGATCATAACTCCTAGCTCAGTATGAGTTAGGTGTTCTTCTAGACACCGTAGGAAAGATCTTGGAATTATCTTTCCAGCGCCATTGAGTTTGCACAATTCCGAGTTTGTATGAATGAGATAGGCCTATTTGAAGTTAAGTTGTTCATATAAGGAAAGTTTAATCCGGATTTTGGAAGGGTAGTTTAGTCTTTTCCTTACCCAATTGTTTTATTCCGTTTTTACGATTTTAATTGGGGTCTAAACTGAACTTGGTCAGTTTACGCTTTTGAAAACTAAGTTAGGGTTTTGAGAGAAGAGAAAAGAAGAGGAGAAGGAGCAAGAATCGTCAAGTTCTTCAAAAATTGCTTGTGGATTTCGTCAAGGGGTGATCCCGACGAGGTATGTGAGATCACATAGCATTGGGTTAGTTCATCCATGCGCCAATCATGATTCAATTCAGCGAAGTTGTATTGTTTTGAAAGCAAATCCTATGAGTTCTTGATGTCAATTCGTTTGAAATCTTGTGGGTTCTTGTTGTTGAAGTTTCTTGAGGTTGATTCATGTATTTAGGTGTGATTTCAAGTTGAATATTGCATATATTGATGGTATAGTTGATTCTAAGTGTTTGGGAAATGAACCAAGTTGAAAAAAGAAGAAGAAAAGTCGGAATTCACCTGGGCAGGAGCCTGGAGCACCGCCCCAGCCAAAGTGCCCCACTTCAGTGTCTGTAGTTTGGGCTCTGGGGTGACGCGCCAGCCAGAGCGCCACAACTTCAGTTTTGAAGTTTGGGCTCTGGGGCCCCACGTCACTCAGAGCGCCAGGGACGCTATTTCTTCCCATTCGTACCCCATCTTTCCGTACTAGTTCCTTAGCAACGTACCTATGTTTTCTAGTTGATTCCAATACTCTAAGGTACGTCTAAACATCATGAAATCATCCATAAACATGAGATCATGAACCTTGAATTCATAATTCAATTCAAGGAAAATTAAGAGTCAAGTTAAGAAGTTAAGAATCAAGTCAATAGAAGTTCATAGAGTTTTTCAAAGGTCTTTTACAAACGTTTTAACGTCATTTTAAGACTTAAGTTTTGAGTTGAGTAAAGGTTAAAAATTTAAGTACATTTCTTTAAAAGACTATATGGGAAATATGTATTCCCAAGAGTTAAAAATGTTTTCACATTTGAGCAAGAAAGGAAACACCGATTTCCAAACGAGCTTTTAAGCTAAGTTTTGAGTAATTATCTCAAACCAAAGAAAGATTTTTTATTTTTAAAACATATGAGCTGAGTATATTTTGGGAGTAGTATTGAGCACCGATATGGGGATGCGAGTTCATAATAACTCAAGTCTCCATAAACCATGTAGCCATCATGGGTATAAAAGGATCATACTTTTTAGATGATTCCTTATTGTGTTTTTTTCGTAGAATAGTGGATCCACTTAGTTAAGGCATTCTATATGACGACAAAGTATAGGACAGTTCTGGCAGCGTGGGCAAGATGATGTATCATCACTTAGGCTCATAGTGGTGGTTGCCGGATGAGAAACTCCCACAATATTATATTACTTTACATGTAAACTGAGTTGTTATTGCATTTCTTTAATAAATTGAGTTGCTACTACTAATTTAAATGCTTTGTATAACTGCACTATTATTGTTGTTTTACATTGCATTTGAGTTGAGTAAAGCCAAGGTAAGTTTTCTTCTCAAATTCCTTTCAAGATTATGTCTTGTTTAGTATTCCTCTCGCATACTCGTACATTCAATGTACTGATGCCATTTTGCTTGCATCATTTCATGATCCAGACACAGGTAACCATGATCAACATCCAGTTCCTCGTTGATCCAGTTGTGCACTCAGAGTCAGTTGGTGAACCTCATTGCTTTCTAGAGGGATCCTTTATGTTAGAATGATCGGGGGTCTTGTCCCGACATCCCTCTTTGTTTTAGAGGCTTTATAGACCAGTAGTTATAGTTCTTTAGTCTTTCCATTTTCAGTTGTATACGTTAAGACTTGTGTTGCCATTTTGGCTAAGTTATTATCTCTTTAGTTATTGCATGAGTTATATTTTGAGACTATTTCTTATGTTTAAGTCTTCTTATGTTTAAGTCTTCCATTGAGTAAGTAAGCCAGGCCAAGGGTTTGTTGGGGCCATCAATGGTTCTCGAGTGTCAGTCCCATCCAGAGTATAGGCTCGGGGTGTGACAATATAGATTTAGTGTCCTCAAATGCTTAATTTGTGCCATTAACTGATGTTAAACCCTTTATTTTCAGGAATATGGATTGAGAAACAAAGCAAGGACACTAATAGGCAAAAAGGAACAAAACAGGCTGAAAAAATGAAGATGGGCAAGCCTGAGGATCGCCAAGATCACTCAGCGTGTCGCTGAGTGGCTCATCAGACCGCCTAAAGTTCCACTGTGCTAAGCTTTAAAGGAAAGAGCCAAGTCGATAACGAAATGGAGCAGTCGGTGGATCACCGAGTGATTTTGTGAAGCCAAGATAGATTGCCCAAAGTTACAGACATTGAGGATGCTGAATGCCAAGGTGAAAGGGCGATGGAAGAGACCAAAGGGCGGTTCGTCGAGTGGATCGGTGAGCCCAACTTACTTCACTAAATGGGCTTTCGTAGTTTATTTTTGACAACTATAAATACATTTTTGAACATTTAGTATAGTATCATCTTTTATATCTTTTAATCTTTTGACAGTATCAAGTAATCTGAAGACATCTGTAGATATTTTTCTCTAGAGTTTTCTTTAGCTTTGAAGGATTGAAGAAATTTACTTTTGAGAAATTTGAAGTGGATCTTTGATATTCATCAAATTGGAGCATTGTAAAGACGAAATCACTCTTACCCAGTTGATGTATAATCAATTTGGTTACTATTTTTACCTTTTTATAATGTCTAGCTAAAACCATAATTCTTGCGGTGTGATCATGTGATTATGGGCTGATTTAGTTTATGGGTATTGCTAATTGTTAGTTTAAATGATATTTAAAAGTGAGTTTAATCATTAATTATGGTTTAATTTAAGAATTGTAGTTGCAAATGCAGTTCTACTTTTGTGTTCTTAGCTTGCTCGAGAGAGAGGTTTTAGAACTAAGGTTTTTGATTAATGATTTATGGGTATTAGGTTGATCTGGGTTTAGCTTGAGAGAGTGAATCCTAAACCCAATCCCACACATTTAGCTCGAGAGTGTGAATGGATTAAGGTGTGGGATGCTCTTAATTTTCATGCATGTTGATGTTCGAGAGAAACCACCTGATTCAGGGTAATTGTTTGAGAGAAAATTACCTCCCTTGTAGCCTAGCCTACTCACTAATATCTAGCTATTTACTAATAGTTGCAATTACCCATATGTATATATTTACCTATAATCGATCATATCCTAAGAATCTGTCTCATTATTGTTAATTCTTATTATTTGTAACTGTTGTAGTTGATAACTAAAACCAAAACTCCCCATCTGACATTCGTTTCATCCCTTTACTTGATTATGTCTTTAATCGATAATTTCTATTCCTATGGCTGATTAGACTACATTCATACTTCCTAATTGAATTTAAAACACGTAGAACTCCATGTGAGATTCGACCCCAACTCATTTAGTTGGGTTTTATACTGATTTACGATTGTTGAACACCTAGAATTGGATGAGGTGTGATTGAAACGTTAGATCGAAATGGCATCACTATCGGGGAGTGGTGTTGTTTGAATTTTTTTTGGTGAAGTTGAATTGTATTCTTGTTAGCCATAGTTGAATCTACTTATTTTTAGTTTTGGTTTTTGTGTTGCTTGTTAAAACAGAGGAGGAAATTAGTGTCAAGATTAGCAATGGTAGCCAAGTGGACCACCAAGATGACATCGGAAATCTCAATGATGTCAATGAGCCGAATGGCAATGACCCTAACCAAATGGGTGGTGTTGGTTCCATTTGTTTGCCTCCAGCTGAAGGGAACGTTGTGTTCCACATTACAAACACTATATTGCAGCTCCTACAACTGAATGGTTTGTTTGGTGGACTGGCTCATAAGGATCCCCATGAGCATATTAGGAATTTTGTTGATGTTTGCGGACCATTCTCTTTTAAGAACATATCTCAAGAATCAGTCCGACTGAGGTTGTTCCTATTTTCTCTAATGGGAGAAGCATGTATGTGGTTGGCTGAGTTGCCAAGAGATTCTATCACTTCGTGGGACGAGCTTATTACCGCATTCCAAGTGTAATTTTTTCCTCCTTCGAAGATGATGACTCTTCGGGACAGTATTCAAAGCTTCAAACATTTGGAGGGTGAGCCAATTCATGAAACTTGGCTAAGGTTTAAGAACATAGTGCTGCAATGCCTAACTCATAGATTGCCCGTCAATGTACTGCTGCAATACTTCTACACAAGCCTTGATTCGGTGAACAAGGGAGTGGCGGATCAACTTTCTCTGAGAGGTTTAATGTAACAACCTTATGCAATAGCAGTCCAACTCCTTAATGGCATGACCAAGATTAACCAGGAATGGTACATCCATGAAGATCAAGTCTCTCCTCTTACTTATAAATTGACAAAGGAACAGATTGAAAAAGATCAAGAGAGAGACCAAAATATGGCAAAGATGATGACCCAACTTGACATCTTAGCCAAGAATGTCATGGGTGCTGGTACAAGGAGTGTTAATGTTGTCGATATTAGTGGTGTAAACCCCAGGAGGCCAAATTTGAAGTGCTTGTACAATGAGGATGTGAACTTCATAGCCAACCAATGAGGAGGTTATCATGCAAACTATCCAAGGTCGGGTGGTAACCAAGGTTGGAATAGAGATAAGGGCTGGAGAGACCATGATAGAGAGTGGCATGATTGGAACATCACTTGGAAGGAGAGAGAAGGGGATAAGGATAGGTATGTGCCTCCCCACGAGCGTCAAAAGCCCAAAGATTCTGAGGGTGGCCAGACTGAGGATATGCTCTCATGTATTCTCAACAAGGTTGAAGGGTTCGATAAAGTTTTGAAGGAAATGAAGGAAGATGTATCGACCTTAAACCAGACGGTGACCTCTCATTTTATCTCTATCAAGCAGTTGGAGACCCAAATGGGTTAAATTTCTTTGCATCTGAACCTAAGACAACAAGGGGGGTTTCCTAGTGATACTATGACAAACCCCAAGAATGAATCTTGAATGGGTACTTGCGTCGTGGCACGACGTTAACTAAGGCGCTTCTTGGGAGGCAACCCAAGTTTTTATTGCTTTGTGTTAATTTTGGGAATAACGAGTGTTGATTGTGCAGGTTGAAAAGTGGAATGTGTTTGGAAAAATGGAAGTTGGCGAGCCAAGTGTCCGGTCGGTGACTCGCCGAAGAGGTCGGCGAGCCCAACTTGGACCGCTGTTGGACCCACAAAAATCATAGGTCGGGATATGTAAAACTCAGCGAACCCATAGACGAATCAGTGACTCGCCGAACAGGTCGGCGAGCCCAACTTTGTCCACCGTTTGGACCCCCAAATTAACTGGAGGTCCTGTAAAACTCGGCGAGGTAAGTTATCACTCGGTGCATCGCTGAGTGGTTCGGCGAAGACAACTAATATCACCGAAAGGGCCGCGAACTCAAAGGTTTTAAAAGGCCAAAGGTTTAAAATTTCAAAATCCTTTATATTCTCTCATTTTTAGCATCGTACACTCACACCCGCACTTCATATTTCCCGTATTTTTGTCATTGTACTTGTTTTTTCTCTTGATCTCGTGCTTGGATTTGGGTTTCACTACCGCCTAGCATTTCAAATTCCTATTTCAGCTAAAAGATTAGTTTTCTGAACCCCAAACTCTTGAATAGCAGTTGAATTTGAATGCACTTGTGTGAATCTTGTTGTTGTTTGCTGGGCCTATACTGAAATCATAGTTGTTGTGCTAGTTTGCCTATTTTAGTTTCGAAATCGTGCCTAAATTGTTGATTTCCCGAGTTTTGTGCTTTAAAGTTGATCATAATTTGTTGGATTGCGTTAAATTGTTGTTGGGTCTAGTTGGGTGAATTTTAAGTAACCTCAATTGTGCTAAATAACGTACTTTGCCCAATGATGGAGTGTTTGACGTCATTCTTAAGGGCAAAAGTTATCAAATGACTAATTTTGGCCAAACCGGGGGAAGTTTGAGTACCCCGGTGGTATAGGTCGAATAGTTCTGGGCTTAATTGCATAAGTGTGTTATTTGATTTTGTTTTCGGGGGCTGCGGGCTTGAATTTGGGAAACGAGGTTGAAATTTTACACGTTGGGAAATTCGGCGAGCTGAGTCGAGCTCGTCGTACCGTTCGGTAGTTCGCCAACGTCTCATGTCATCACCATTAATTTTGTGTTTTGACTGAGTTAGAGTCTGTAACTTTCGGCTGGAAGCCTGAGCTCACCGAGTTCACTCGGCGACTCGATGAAAGTCTCCCTTGATAGCTCTTTCTGCACCCTTAACCCCTAAAACACTCTGTAACTTTCGGCGGGTTAGTCTGAGCTCACCGAGTGATGTCAGCGATTCACCAAAAGGCCCTGCGTATCACCGACCCATCTTTTTTTTGGGAAATTTTCAAGCCAATTCTTTCGGCGAGCCCGATCTGGCTCGCCAAAGAGACTCCGCGACTTGCTGATTGGTTCGATGAGTTTTTTTGCAACATGTATTCTAACATATTTCTTAAATTGTTTCTAACTTTTTCCGATGTGTTTTGCATATATGGCTAGGAACAACTGAGATGAGAGTGGTATGTCTCCGTGCAAATGAGCACGGGGCATCGTCATTAATGAGGGAGCAGCTGCTCTTTCCAAAAAGGGAAAACAAGCACCTCCAAAGAGAGGCGGGGGAAAGGGTAAAGCGCACGTAGCAGAGAGACCGAAGCACAACTCCGGCAGTGATGGGGACTCTCTCCATTCTCATGTCGCATTCTCCGAGCCTGAGGATGACCAGCCACTTCAGACCCGATGAACTGAGATATGAGCCTGAGCTCGTCAAAATCCGTCTAGGATCCCGGAGTATACCCTTCCTGTTGATGATACAGTGCCAGCTCCGGCACAGATGGTGGTTCCAGCACCACCAGTTCAGGGTCCTCCTCCCCGACTACAAAACAGGCTAAAGGCCGAGGGACTGAGGACCATTCTTGAGGAAAATAGATTGTCCACGGATGGTGTAGTGGAAAGGTACTCCAATGTGTCGGACACTCTCTGGTTCCATAGGTTTGAGTAGTTTACCAGGCTCTGTGGCCCCTATATTCCTACATGGGTCTGAGAGTTTTACACCGCATACGGTGACCTGGTAGCAAAGGGAAATAAGAAGGCCAGTGCCTTCAGACCGGTAGATCCGTTATGGTCCGGGGGAAAGAAGTGAGATGCAGCAGCGATTATATCAATGTTGTATTTTATAGATGGTCAGTTTTTGACTACCCGAGTTTGGCTACCATTGTGACACCTCTGGATGACCTAAAGGGATGGCTTGCTCCTCTCATTTCTGACACTACCCCGAGGTGGAGTGAGATAGGAGTTTCCATTGAGAAGAAGGACATGAATATCGCCGCTCGATATTGGTTTGAGTTCTTTAGCAGCTCCATCATTCCTTCACAGAATGAGTCCATCATCCGCCAAATCAATCATAGCCCAGAAGAGCATCGACTTAAGGCTAATCATAGAGCAGGAGATGGCCATAAGAGCCAAGCAGCGCCAGATATCCCTTCTATTCCCTGTACTTATTACAGAACTATATCGGCGGACTGGAGTTTCTCGTGACGAGAAGAGGGACATTGAGGTCACACCTACATCTTCCATAGACATCCGGTGCATAGAGGTCGAGTACACACAGGATGAGGAAGATAAGAGGAGAGCAGCTCCGGTGGATACATCCCTGGAGGTTGATGTTGAGTCCATACCTGCAGAGGCATATTTTCCTACTCTAGCCTCTGGGCCTTCAGGTACATCCGCTACCACTCCTTACCAGTCCTCCGGTTTCTTAACTTCCCAACCTACTAGGATCACTCAGGCTATGCTCCTCAAGATGGGGCACCTAGCCCATTCTGTCGATGTGTGGGCTTCCCGGCTAGAGGCCAAGGTGTCTTGGACGATTGAGCGAGCCATTTTAGATGCGTTGACACTCTTCTGGACATCTATTGATGCTCTCACAGTAAGATTAGAGATTTATGAAAGTCAACAGGGGGTTACTTCTGAGGTGACAGCTTTAAAAGCCAAGGTTTCAGATTTGAGGAAGGATGTGGACTATCTGAAGTCCACAGTCTTCACTTCTCTCTTTGAGTCATCTGAGGCTCCAGATGTCTCGGCCAGTTCTGAGATGCCTCCGTCTACCACCAGAGATGTGCATATGGATGATATGGCAGCTGATGATTCAGAGGCAGAGACGGATGAGGAACAACTTGATAGTCAGGAGGCGACCATCTATGAGGATCTGCCTGACTTAGAGGAGACGATTATATAGTAAGTCATTCAGACATCGCTGATAGAGACGTCCTTGGAAGGCTCAAGTGGAGCCAGTATTGTTGTTACACCAGGCACGGATGCCCAAGACCAGAGTGTGATCCCGGGCATTGATGCCCCGAAAGATGGAGCGACTGTGTAGACATGATCTTTCTTTACCTCCCTCTCTATTGCTTTTATTGATTTTGGTTGTTTTTGTTGCATTTAAGGATAACTCCTTTTCTTTTGTGGGTGGGGTGAGGTATTTACATACCTACCTCTTGTGACTATATTTTGTATATATATATTGGGTTTTGTGTTTTAAACTGTGTTTTGATTCTATCTTGTGGATATTTGAGCTTGTAGCTCCTTGATTTTGGATGGAAATGGTTTTTGACCAATTTTGAAAAAAATTGCCACCTCTTGTTGTGTTTGATTGTGGTTTTTCTTGTGCAAATTTGAGTACCAGTAATGATCATTACCGATGACTTGAATAGTGCTCTCAATCGAACGAAAATGAATGTACGGCTACAATGAGGCCAAATGAAGTTGCACAGATAATGTGTGGACTTTCTGCATCTCATTGTGACTAGCCGGTTATCGAATGAGTCTCTTATGATGAGCATTGCACACTAGCAAAAGTGTGGGGTCTCGTTTGATATTGGTGCCAATCCCTTGTGAAGAGTCCACAATTTGAACTCATTTAGGGCTTTATTTTAAAAGATTTAATGTCCTCAAATGCATATTTTATATCAATAACTAATGTAAATCCTTGAGTTTTAGATATTTGGAGAGACAAAACATGGACACTATGGAGCAAAAAGGAACAAGGCGGCTGAAAGTATGAAGAAATGAAGCCCTGAGGATCGCCTAATGCATTAGACGAGTCGCCGAATGGCCGTAACCTCGCCCAAATTTCCAGTGTGCTGAGACCTGAAGCAAAAGATCAAGTTGGCGATGAAAGGAAGCAGTCGGCGTGTTGCCGAACAATTCCGCAAAGCAACACCATATCGCCCAAAAATTCAAAACACGAAGATGCTGAAAGTAAAAGGTGAAAGGCGATGAACCAGACCAAAGGGCGGATCGCCGAGTGCATCGGTGATCCCGACTAACTGTGCCGAGTGGTCCTTTGCAGCACAAATTTTCAAAAACTATAAATACCCATTTAATTTTGTAGCTTAGTATCAAGTTGTAGCGAATTATTACTGATTTTTAGAATATTTTTTCAGTTTGAGTTCATAGAGTGTTTGGGAGACATTATTCTTGAGCTTTGAATGTTTTGAAGGTTTTCATCTCCAAGAGATTGGATGTGGGCATCAAAGAATATTCATCTTACACGGGTTTAAAGACATTATTTATCGTACCCATTTGATGGAAATACTTTTGGTATCGATTTTTATCTCTTTATCATGTCTAGCTAAAACCCCAATTCTTGGGGTGTGATTATGTGAATATAGGTTAAATTAATTGTTGGGTATTGCTCATTGTTAGTCTATTTGTTGTTTAAATGTGATTTCGTTTAGTAGTTGTGTTTGAACTTAATAGGATTGTAGTTGTAAATATGATTTCATATTAGTATTTTTGGCTTGCTCGAGAGAGATTTTAAAACCAAAACTACTAAATCGATAGCCTGTGGTTATTGGATCGTCGTGGTTCATCTTGAGAAAGTGAACCCTAGACCTTCTCCCACACATTTAGCTCGAGAGAGTGAATGGGCTAAGGCGAAAGCTGTGCTTAATTGCTGCAACTCTATGTTTGAGAGAAACTGAGTTGATTCAGGGTAAGTTGTTCGAGAGAAAATTTACCCACACTAAAGTCAAGCTTAGTTACAAATGTTCAGCAATTTACTATCAATAGCATTTATCCGATTGTTTATTTTATCTCATATTCCTATCACATCCCAAGAATCCCGTCTCCCTATCTCGCATCTTTATATTTTTGCTATTTTTGTTTATTAGTTGAATACAAACCCCCCATTGATAATTGACATTCATGTCACTTCTTGATTTAGTATACTTTTACTCGTAAATATTTATAGCTATGATTGACTAGAACATAATTTTACTTTTCTAATTGATTCTCAAATACTAACTGCTCCCTTGGGACTCAACCTCAACTCATTCGGTTGGGTTATATTACTACACGCGATCATTGACACTTGAATTGGAAGTTGTGTCTTTGATTACATCAAACATCAAAATGGCGTCGGTGCAGGGGAGTGGTGTTAATTGAGAATTTTTAGTTAAGTTGGATTTTGTTCTTGTTAATTATAGTAATACTTACTTAATTTTTAGCTTTGTGTTTTGCTTGTTTGAGTTTTGAAACAGAGGAGGTGAGTATGTCGAGCAGTATTCGCGAGCAAATGAAGTTTCCTCCATTAGAAGTAATGATGTTCAGGGATTGCCTTCTAACCTTCAAACAATTGGAAGGTGAACGGATTCATGAGGCATGGGCAAGGTTTAAAGAACTGCTAGTTCAGTGCCCAACTCATGAAATTCTCGATATAGTCCTCCTGGATTGCTTTTATAGAAGTCTTGGTCCCAGAAACAAGGTATTGGCTGACCAACTCATTTCGGGTGGTATTACACAACAACCCTATGTAATAGCAGCCCACCTGCTTGCTAACATGGTTGAAACAAACCAAGAAGTAGAGAAGGACTTCATGTTGGCCGCACTGATGACTCAGATGGATGAGTTGGCCAAAAAGATAGCGAAGATTGAAGTCCAATGCAAAAGGAAGTGCAAATGCATCTATCCCATGAGAGAAAAAAGGCTAAGGACAATGAGGGTATACGTGTCGAAATAATGCTCTAAATCATTCTCCACAAGGTGAATGAGCATGATAGGGTGCTGGAAGAGATGAAGGAGAGCATCGAAGTGATGAAACAAATGATTAGTTTTCATTCCAGATCGATCCAGCTGCTCGAGAACCTTATGGGTCATGTGATGCCTCAGCTCTACCCATAACAAAATAGAGGGTTGCCAAGTGATGCTATGGCTAACCCCAAGAGTGGAGTTAAGGTGTTGACTCACGTCGTGCCACAACGTTAACTAAGGCGTTGTTTGGGAGGCAACACAAAACCCTTTATTGCTTTATTTTTGTTTTAGAAATAATGGTGTGTTGATTGTGTAGATTAAACTGAGGGAAGTGGTTGAAAATTGTAGGTTGGTGAGCTAAAAGTTCCAGGCGGCGCATCACCGAAGAGGTCGGCGACCCTGACCTAGACCGTTGTTAAACTCATGGCAATTTTAATGTGGAGTTTGTAAAACTCGGCGAGCCCAGGAAATCATTGGCGAATCGCCCATCTTTTGGACCCCCACATTAACTAGAGGGCCTATAAAACTTGGTGAGGTAAGTGAACACTCGGCGTGTCACCGAATGGATCGGCGAGCGCGACTAACATAGCCAAGCGGGTGAAATCTGGACGGTTTATTCAAGTGCCAAAGGTTTAAATTTTGAATTCTTTCAATTTCCCTCATTTTTCATCTTCCCAAATTCGCACCTATCTAGTATTTTAGATATTTCTGCACTCTATTAGTATTTTAGTTGATCGAATGGTGTTTGGATTTGTATTACATTGCAACCTAGCTTTTCAGTCCTTATTAATCGGCAACTAAGGTTGGTTTTCCAAACCCCGAGTTTAGTTTATTTGAATTTGTACTCATTTTCAATGATCTTATCTTAGTGATGTGTGTTGGGCCTCTCTAACAGAGTTAGAGTGTTCAAATGACTGAATTGAATCATTAATCCAGCCCGTAATGCTTATAGTGTTGATTTCTTTTGCTCTTATGTGTTGAATTTGGTAAAATCTTGTTGGGTTGTACTTTCGTGTTGGTTAGATTGGTTGGGTAAAGTCTGAGTAACCCGTATTTGTGTTAAATGGTGTAAATTGCACAATGATAGAGTGGGTGACACCATTCTTAAGGGTAAAAGTTGTCAAATGGCCAAATTTGGCAAAACTGAGAGAAGTCTGAGTATCTTGGGGTGATGGATGTTATGGGTCTGAGCTTAATTTAACTAGTGCATGCTTTGATTTTTGTTTTCAGGGGTTGCGGGGTTGAATTCGAGAAGTTGGGTTGAAAAAAGGCACGTTGGGCCATTTGGCGAGTTGGGTCGAGCTCGCCAAACCACTCGGTGGTTTGCCTAATTTCCCCATCTCGCCTTTAATTTCATGTTTTTTTTGATAATTGGTTTTGTAACTTTCGGCAAGAAGCCTGAGGTCACCGAAAGCACTCGTCGAAGGTATTTTTTATTGCCCTTTATATGCACCTCTAAACCCTATTTGCACTATAACTTTCATCGAGCGGAACCTTGCTCGCCGAGTGTTGTCGCTGATTCACTTAAAGGCCTTTCCCATCGCCAGTTTGTCACAACTTTTAAGCCAATCCTGTCGGTGAGCCCGACATAGCTCGTCAAAGAGATTTGGCGACTTGCCGACTGATTCGGCGAGTCATTATGCAACTGTATTTCTATGAATTTGATTAAGCTTATTTTAAATTTTTCCCTTATGTTTTGAAGACATGGTTAGATCTAATGTTGTAGGAAGAAACATGCCACCCCGAGGGAAAGTAAAGGGGATTACACTCAATGAGGGTGCAACTACATCCAGGGGTAAAGCCACAAAACTTTCCACAACTGGTGGGAAAGGCAAAGGTAAAGGCAAAGCACTTGCGTCACCGGAATCAAGCTCCGACAGTGATGGCATTTATGCCACTTACCTCACCCCATCTGAGGGTGAGGATGAGCATCAAGAGCCTCAAACTATAGAGTCTGAAGATGATGAGATCGTCATAGCACAGAGGGCGGAGTTACGATCTAAAAAGATGAATGATCCATCTAGGATCAGGAATCCTTAGCCTACCACTCCTACTCTTCCATTCCCAGAACAAAAATTGGTGCTAGCACCCCCAATACAGGGTCATCTGCCCAAGTCAATGAACAGATTAAAGACTTAGGGGCAGAGGGCAATCCTTGAAGAAAAGTGTTTGCCCATAGATGGAGTTATCGATAGGTACCCAGAGATAATGGATTGCTTGAAATCTCACAAGTTCCAAATCTTCACAAAACCTTGGGGTCCGTATATTCCAAATTGGGTACGGGAGTTCATGCCTCTTATGGAACCCTGATTCCACAAAGAAAGAAGCAAGCAGTTGAATTCAAACTAGTCGATTACATCGTAGTTCGGGGCAATAAAGTGTTGTGTGATAGCACTACGATAAATGCAGTCTTGGAGTGCACCATTAATGTTGCCGACCCTCACCAATACAGGATGAAGACTAAGTCATTCGAGGGAATAAAAAGCTGGCTGGCTCCTATTATCTGTGATGGCACTCCAAAGTGGTTAGATGTAGGGGCCTCGATAATGAAAAGGGACTTGCATGTAGCTGCAAGGTACTGGTTTGGCCTTATCAGCAGTACTATAATTTCATCCCAGAATGAGTCTATTTTTCACCACTCTAAGGCGGCTTATCTTGGCGCAATCATTACACAGGAGCGAATTAATCTGGGAATGATTATTGCTTCAGAGATTCTTATGCGTGCCAAGCAGCACCAGACATCTCTTCCATTCCTGGTATTAATCAACGAACTGTACAGATGGGATCAGGTACCTAGAGATGCCAAGAAAGATGTGGAAGTTATTCCCACATCCTCTACCGATATCCGAGGATCGAGGCAAAATATTTAAAGGAGCAAGCTGGAAAAAAGAAAAAGGCAGCCCCGGTGGACTCCTACCCGGTTGTAGACACAGACTCATCACCTGTAGAGGCATATTTGCCTACTCCAACCCCTAGGCCTTCAGGTACTCATTGTGTTGTATCTTTTGATATTCCTAGTTCTTCTATTGTTGCACTGCCTCCCAGACCTATTGTTGGTGTTGTCTCCCGTGCTCCGATCACTCAGGCGTCATTGCTTTGGATGGGACAGCTTTCCTATTATGCTGATTGTCGGGCTACCAGACTTGAGACCTCCATTCCTGGAATGATTCAGGCTGCATTGATTGATGTTGTGACACCATTGAGCGCTGCCATTAATACCCTTGCGGCAAAGATAGCGATGTGTGAGCGTGGCCAATGGGCCACCGAGGAGGTAATGGCTTTAAAAGTTGCCATTGCTGAGCCTAGGAAAGATGTGAACTACCTGAAATCCACCGATATGTCCAAGGTCTTTGGAACAATCGAGATTCCAGATGTGCCCGAGATACCTTTGACTACCACCGGACATGAGGATAGAATGGAGCAGATAGACGATCCTCAGTCAGAGGCAGAGACT
This sequence comes from Solanum piurae, assembly GCA_029582685.1. NCBI lineage: Eukaryota > Viridiplantae > Streptophyta > Magnoliopsida > Solanales > Solanaceae > Solanum > Solanum piurae. The sequence continues at coordinate 23,346 of JAJOOO010004770.1, read as the reverse complement.
GATGAGGAGATGCCTGAGGAGACTGAGGGAGCTGCAGATGAGGAACTGAATGAGACTAAAATAGCCATGGTAGATGCAGTTGTGCAGGCTTTACTGGAAAATACACCTTTGTTGTGTCTAGTGGAGCTGGCACTTCTGAGATGACTCTGGCACTGATGCCCAAACAGATGGAGAGACTACTTAGACAAGATCCCCTCTTTACCTCCCTTTCTGTCTTTCTTTGTTTTAAATTCTGGATATTATTTTGTTTGCATTTAAAGACAAATGTGTTTATTTGTGGTGGGGTGAGGCCCACCATTGTGTGTTATTCGTGATTATCGTCTTGATTTTATATTGGGCTTTGAGCTAAATTTGTGTTATACACTGTTTTTGTGGAAGGTTTGAGCTTGTGGCTACTTGCTTTCAATTGTAAATGATTTTTTACCCTTTCAAAAAAATTTGCCACCTCTTGTGTATGTTGAATGTGGTTGTTCTCTTGCAAATTTGAGTATCAATTTTGATCAATACCGATGACTTGAATAGTGCTCATAATCGAACATAAATGAATGTGCGGCTACAACGAGGCCAATTAAAGTCGCATAGACAATATGTGAACTTTTTACATCTCGTTGTGACTAGCCAATTATCGAATCGAGTTCTCTTGTGATGAACATTGCACACTAGAGAAAGTGTGGAGTCTTGTTTGACTTGGATGTCAATGCCTTGTGTGATGAGCTTACAGTGAACCATGTGTAATGACACCTAGAATTTGCATCGTTGGTCCAATTGACTAAGTGATACAAATTTCTTGAGATGATCTTAGGAAACTTTAAAGAGTGTGAATCAATTTGACTTTATACCTCTTTTGTGTCTTACCTTGTGAGTGTGTGAACCTCTTTTCAGCACCCTTTGGACCTTAACGTTTTCTTGGAAGAAACTTGATAACATTGCCACCCTTTTATCGACCCATTATCCATAATCCTCATGACATGTGGTTGTTTGTTTGAATAGCCAACTTAGGCCAAAAGCCTAAGTTAGAGGTGTGGTGAAAAGAGAAGGCAAATCAAGTAAATGAAAAGAAGTCCCCCATGCCCATGTTTTGAGAAAAATGGAACCTCTCCATATAAAAAAAATAGAAAAAAAAAAGAGATTGAAAAACGAAAGAAAAAGCTGTGAAATAAAGTTGTGGAAATACAAAGAAAGTGGGATTTCCAATGACTCATGGAAGATGAATAAGAGGTGACTTTTGAGCTAGAATGAAATTGATAAAGAAAACAAAAGAAGGTGTTATTCACAACACATTTCATGTGAATTTTCAGCCTATAAGCCTAAATGACCATGCCATTACACTCAGCCCCGTTTCAAGCCTTGAAAAGACCTTTTTGATCTTGAATGAGCTGAAGCAAAAGTCAATTGGAAAATAAGGGCAAACCTATTGGTGAAATCATGCATTGTGTTTATCTTTGTGAGTGTGAGTGTGAGTGTTGATCTTGATTCCAGAGCTTTAAATGATTGAACCATTGTGTGTGAATATGGAATCATTCTTTGTGTGAGGGCATTTGAATACCTTTGTTGATATTGAACTTGCATTTGAAGCAAGTATAGCGAGCTTGAAATTCTTTGGTAATGGTGAGTCTCAACTTGAATCTTTGAGTGCACAATTGATCCTTGCGCAAGTAAGTTGAGACTTTTGGTGTGCATTCATGATTGAGTCTTGTGTAGCAATGTTTGAGACATCTTTTTTGAACTGTTGAACTTGAGTATTACTTGAGGACAAGCAAAAGTTTAAGTTGGGGGTGTTAATAAGTCCACAATTTGGACTCATTTAGGGCTTTATTTTAATAGATTTAATGTCCTCAAATGCATTTTTTGTCTCAATAACTGATGTAAATCCTTGAGTTTTAGATATTTGGAGTTAGAGACAAAGCATGGACACTATGGAGCAAAAAGGAATAAGGCGGCTGAAAGAACGAATAAATAAAGGCCTGAGGATTGCCTAATATATTAGGCGAGTCACCGAATGGCCGTAACCTCGCCCAAAGTTCCAGTGTGATGAGCCATGAAGGAAAAGATCAAGTTGGCGATGAAAGGGAGCAGTCAGCGTGTCGCCGAACAGTTCCGCGAAGCAACACCATACGCCCAATGATTCAAAACGTGAAGATGTTGAAGGCAAAAGTTGAAAGGCGATGAACCAGACCAAAGGGCGGATCGTCGGGTGCATCGGCGATCCCGACTAACTGTGCCAAGTGGTCCTTTGCATCACAAATTTTTAAAAACTATAAATACCCATTTAATTATGTAGCTTAGTATCAAGTTGTAGCGAATTATTACTGATTTTTAAAATATTTTCAGTTTAAAGTCTTAGAGTTTTTGGAAACCATTGTTCATGAGCTTTGGAGGTTTTGAAGGTTTTCATCTCCAAGTGATTAAAAGCGGGCATCAAAGAATCTTCATCTTAGACGTTTTTAAAGATATTATTTATCGTACCCATTTGATGAAAACACTTTTTGGTATTGATTTTTATCTCTTTATCATGTCTAGCTAAAACCCCAATTTGTGGGGTGTGATTATGTGAATATGGGTTAAATATATTGTTAAGTATTGCTCATTGCTAGTCTATTTGTTGTTTAAATGTGATTTCGTTTAGTAGTTGTGTTTGAACTTAATGGGATTGTAGTTGCAAATACGATTTCATCTTAGTGTTTTTGGCTTGCTCGAGAGAGAGGTTTTAAAACAAAAACTACTAAATTGATAGCCTGTGGTTATTGGGTCGTCGTGGGTTCAGCTCGAGAAAGTGAACACTAGACCTTTTCCCACACATTCAGCTCGAGAGAGTGAATGGGATAAGGCGAAGGTTGTGCTTAATTGCTGCAACTCAGTGTTCAAGAGAAACCAAGTTGATTCGGGGTAAGTTGTTCGAGAGAAAATTTACCCACACTAAAGTCTAGCTTAGTTACAAATGTTCAGTAATTTACTATCAATAACATTTACCCGATTGTTTATTTTATCCCATATTCCTATCACATCCCAAAATCTCGTCTCCCTATCTCGCATCTTTATATTTTTGATATTTTTGTTTATTAGTTGAATACAAACCCCCCATTGATAATTGACCTTCGTGTCACTTCTTGATTTAGTATGCTTTTACTCATAAATATTTATAGCTATGATTGACTAGAACATAATTTTACTTTTCTATTTGATTCTCAAATACTAACTACTCCCTTGGGACTCGACGCCAACCCATTCGGTTGGGTTAAATTACTACACGCGATCGTTGACACTTGAATTTGAAGTTGTGTCTTTGATTACGTCAAACATCAAAATGGCGCCGCTGCCGGGGAGTGGTGTTAATTGAGAATTTTTAGTTAAGTTGGATTTTGTTCTTCTTAATTCTAGTAATACTTACTTAATTTTTAGCTTTGAGCTTTGCTTGTTTGAGCTTTGAAACATATGAGGTAAGTATGTCGAGTACTACTCGCGAGCAAATGAAGTTTCCTCCATTAGAAGTAATGATGTTCAGGGATCGTATTCTTACCTTCAAACAATTGGAAGGTGAACGGATTCATGAGGCATGGGCAACTCATTCCGGGTGGTATTACACAACAGTCCTATGTGATAGCAGCCCACCAGCTTGATATCATGGTTGAAACAAACCAAGAAGTAGAGAAGAACTTCATGTTGGCCGCACTGATGACTCAGATGGATGAGTTGGCCAAAAAGATAGCGAAGATTGAAGTCCAATGCAAAAGGAAGTACAAATGCATCTATCCCATGAGAGAAAAAAGGCTAAGGACAATAAGGGTATACGTGTCGAAAGAATGCTCTAAATCATTCTCCACAAGGTGAATGAGCATGATAGGGTGCTGGAAGAGATGAAGGAGAGCATCGAAGTGATGAAACAAATTATTAGTTTTCATTCCAGATCGATCCAGCTGCACGAGAACCTTATGGGTCATGTGATGCCTCAGCTCTACCCACAACAAAATAGAGGGTTGCCAAGTGATGCTATGGCTAACCCCAAGAGTGGAGTTAAGGTGTTGACTCACGTCGTGCCACGACGTTAACTAAGGCGTTGTTTGGGAGGCAACACAAAACCCTTTATTGCTTTATTTTTGTTTTAGAAATAATGGTGTGTTGATTGTGTAGATTAAAGTGTAGGAAGTGGTTGAAAATTGCAGGTTGGCGAGCTAAAAGTTCCAAACGGCGCATTATCGAAGAGGTCAGCGACCCCAACCTAGACCGTTGTTAGACTAAAGGCAATTTTAATGTGGAGTCTGTAAAACTCGGCGAGCCCAGGAAATCATTGGTGAATCGCCGACCAGGTCGGTGATCTCGATGTAGACCACTATTTAGACCCCCACATTAACTAGAGGGCCTATAAAACTCGGTGAGGTAAGTGAACACTCGGCGTGTCATCGAGTGGGTCGGCGAGCGCGACTAACGTCGCCGAGCGGGTGAAATCTGGACGGTTTATTCAAGTGCCAAAGGTTTAAATTTTGAATTCTTTCAATTTCCCTCATTTTTCATCTTCCCAAACTTGCACCCATCCAATATTTTCGATAATTCTGCACTCTATTAGTATTTTAGTTGATCGATTGGTGCTTGGATTTGGATTACATTACAGCCTAGATTTTCAGTCCTTATTAATCGACAACTAAGGTTGGTTTTCCAAACCCCAAGTTTAGTTTATTTGAATTTGTACTCATTTGCAATGATATTATCTTAGTGATGTGTGATGGGCCTCTCTGATAGGGTTAGAGTGTTTAAATGACTAAATTGAATCATTAATCCAGCTTGTAATGCTAATAGTGTCGATTTCTTATGCTCTTATGTATGGAATTTGGTAAAATCTTGTTGGGTTGTGCTTTCGTGTTGGTTAGATTGGGTGGGTGAAGTCTGAGTAACCCGTATTTATGCTAAATAGCATAAATTGCACAATGATAATGTGGGTGACACCATTTTTAAGGGCAGAAGTCGTTAAATGGCCAAATTTGGCAAAAACCGAGAGACGTCTGAGTATCTCGGGGTGATGGATGTTATGGGTCTAAGCTTAATTTAACTAGTGCATGCTTTGATTTTTGTTTTTGGGGGTTGCGGAGTTGAATTCGAGAAGTTGGGTTGAAAAGAGGCACGTTGGGCCATTTGGCGAGCTGGGTCGAGCTCGCCGACCCACTCGGCGGTTCACCTAATGTCCCCATCTCGCCTATAATTTCATGCTTTATTTGATGATTGGTTCTGCAACTTTCGGCGAGAAGTCTGAGGTCACCGAAAGCACTCGTCGACTCCCCGAAGATATTCTTGATCGCCCTTTGTCTGCACCTCTGAACCCTATTTGCACTGTAACTTTTGGTGAGGGGAACCTTGCTCGCCGAGTGTTGTCGGTGATTCACCAAAAGGCCTTTCCCATCGCCAGTTTGTCACAACTTTTAAGCCAATCCTGTCGGCGAGTCCAACCTAGCTCGCCAAAGCAATTTGGCAACTTGCCAACCAATTCGGCGAGTCTTTCTGCAACTGTATTTCTATGAATTTTATTAAGCTTATTTTAACTTTTACTTGATGTTTTGAAGGCATGGCTAGATATAAAGTTGCAAGAAGAAACATGCCACCCCTAGGGAAAGCAAATGGGATTACACTCAATGTGGGTGCAGCTACATCCAGGGGTAAAGCCACAAAACTTTCCACAACTGGTGGCAAAAGCAAAGGTAAAGGCAAATCACTTGCGTCACCGGAATCAAGCTCTGACAGTGATGGCATTTATGCCACTTACCTCACCCCATCTGAGGGTGAGGATGAGCATCAAGAGCCTCAAACTATAGAGTCTGAGGATGATGAGCTTGTCATAGCATAGAGGGCGGAGTTACGATCTAAAAAGATGAATGATCCATCTAGGATAAGGAATCCTCAGCCTACCACTCCTACTCTTCCAGTCCCGAAACAAAAAATTGTGCTAGCACCCCCAGTATAGGGTCCTCCGCCGGAGTCAATGAACATATTAAAGACTGAGGGGCTGAGGACGATCCTTGTAGAAAAGTGTATGTCCACAGATGGAGTTATCGACAGGTACCTAGAGATAATGGATTGCTTGAAATCTCACAAGTTCCAAATTTTCACAAAACCCTCGGGGCCTGTATATTCCAAATTAGGTCCAGGATTTATATTCCTCTTATGGAACCCTGATTCCACAAAGAAAGAAGCAAGCAATTGAATTCAAACCAGTCGATTATGTGGTAGTTCGGGGAAAGAAAGTGTAGTGTGACAACACTACGATAAATGCAGTCTTGAAGTGCACCAATATTATTGCCGACCCTCACCAATACAGGATGAAGACTAACTCATTCGAGGGAATAAAATATTGGCCGGCTCCTATTATCTGTGATAGCACTACAAAGTGGTTAGAGGTAGGGGCCCCGATAATGAAAAGGGACATGCATGTAGCTGCAAGGTACTAGATCAGTTTTATCAGCAGTACTGTAATGACATCCCAGAATGAGTCAGTTCTTCGCCACTCTAAGGCGGTTTTTCTTGGCACAATTATTACACGGGAGTGAATTAATCTTGGGATGATCATTGCTTCAGAGATTCTCATGCGTGCCAAGCAGCGCCAAACCTCTTTTCCCTCCCGATATTGATCATCGAGCTGTGCAGATGGCTCGGGTACCTAGATATGCCAAGAAAGATGTGGAAGTTATTCCTACATCCTCTACTGATATTCAGAGGATCGAGGCAGAGTACTTAAAGGATCAAGCTGAAAAGAAGAAAAAGGTAGCCCCGGTGGACTCCTCCCCGGTTGTAGACACAGACTCATCACCTGCAGAGGCATCTTTGCCTACTCCGGCCTTTGGGCCTTCAGATACTCCTTGTGTTGTATCTTCTGATGTCCCTAGTTCTTCTGTTGCTGCACTGCCTCCAAAACATACTGTTGTTGCTGTCTCCCGTGCTTCGATCACTCAAGCGTCATTACTTTGGGTGAAATAAAGTTGTGGAAATACAAAGAAAGTGGGGTTTCCAATGACTCACGGAAGATGAATGAGAGGTGACTTTTGAGCTTGAATAAAATTGATAAAGAAAAGGAAAGAAGGTGTTGTTCACAACACATTTCATGTGAATTTTCACCCTATAAGCCTAAATGACCATACCATTACACTCAGCCCCGTTTCAAGCCTTGAAAAGACCTTTTTAATCTTGAATGAGCTGAAGCAAAAGTCAATTGGAAAATAAGGGCAAACCTATTGGTGAAATCATGCATTGTTTTTATCTTTGTGAGTGTGAGTGTTGATCTTGATTCCAGAGCTTTAAATGATTGAACCATTGTGTGTGAATATGGAATCATTCTTTGTGTGAGGGCATTTGAATACCTTTGTTGATATTGAACTTGCATTTGAAGCAAGTATAGTGAGCTTGAGATTCTTTGGTAATGGTGAGTCTCAACTTGAATCTTTGAGTGCACAATTGATCCTTGCGCAAGTAAGTTGAGACTTTTTGTGTGCATTCATGATTGAGTCTTGTGTAGCACTGTTTCAGACATCTTTTTTGAACTGCTGAACTTGAGTTTTACTTGAGGACAAGCAAAAGTTTAAGTTGGAGGTGTTGATGAGTCCACAATTTAGACTCATTTAGGGCTTTATTTTAATAGATTTAGTGTCCTCAATTGCATATTTTGTCTCAATAACTGATGTAAATCCTTGAGTTTTAGATATTTGGAGTTAGAGACAAAGCATGGACACTATAGAGCAAAAAGGAACAAGGCGGCTGAAAAAACGAAGAAATGAAGGCCTTGAGATTGCATAATGCATTAGGCGAGTCGCCGAATAGCCGTAACCTAACCCAAAGTTTCAGTATGCTGAGCCCTGAAGGGAAAGATCAAGTTGGCGATGAAAGGGAGCAGTCGGCGTGTCGTCGAACAGTTCCGCGAAGCAACACCATACGCCCAACGATTCAAAACGTGAAGATGCTGAAGGCAAAAGCTGAAAGGCGATGAACCAGACCAAAGGGTGGATCGCCGAGTGCATCGGCGATCCCGACTAACTGCGCCTAGTGGTTCTTCGCAGCATAAATTTTTGAAAACTATAAATACCCATTTAATTTTGTAGCTTAGTATCAAGTTGTAGCTTATTATTACTGATTTTTAAAATATTTTCAGTTTGAGTTCTTAGAGTTTTTGGAAGACATTGTTCGTGAGCTTTGGAGGTTTTGAAGGTTTTCATCTCCAAGAGATTGGAAGTAGGTATCAAAGAATCTTCATCTTAGACGTGCTTAAAGACATTATTTATCATACCCATTTGATAGAAATCTTTTTTGGTATCTATTTCTATCTCTTTATCATGTCTAGCTAAAATCCCAATTCTTGGGGTATGATTATGTGAATATGGGTTAAATTTACTGTTGGGTATTTATCATTGTTAGTCTATTTGTTGTTTAAATGTGATTTTGTTTATTAGTTGTGTTTGAACTTAATGGGATTGTATTTGCAAATACGATTTCATCTTAGTGTTTTTGGCTTGCTCGAGAGAGTGGTTTTAAAGTCAAAACTACTAAATTGATAGCATGTGGTTATTGGGTCGTCGTGGGTTCAGCTCGAGAGAGTGAACCCTAGACCTTCTCCCACACATTCAGCTCGAGAGAGTGAATGGGCTAAGGCGAAGGTTGTGCTTAATTGTTGCAACTCAGTGTTCGAGAAAAATCGAGTTGATTCGGGGTAAGTTGTTCGAGATAAAATTTAACCCCACTAAAGTCTAGCTTAGTTACAAATGTTCAGCAATTTACTATCAATAACATTTACCCGATTGTTTATTTTATCCCATATTCCTATCACATCCCAAAAATCTTGTCTCCCTATCTCGCATCTTTATATTTTTGCTATTTTTGTTTATTAGTTGAATACAAACCCCCCATTGATAATTGACATTCATATCACTTCTTGATTTAGTATTCTTTTACTCGTAAATATTTATAGTTATGATTGACTAGAACATAATTTTACTTTTCTATTTGATTCTCAAATACTAACTGCTCCCTTGGGACTCGACCCCAACCCATTCGGTTGGGTTATATTACTACACGCGATCGTTGACACTTGAATTAGAAGTTGTATCTTTGATTACGTCAAACATCACCTTGTGTGATGAGCTTACTTTGAACCTTGTGTGATAACACCAAGAATTTACCCCGTTGGTCCGGTTGACTAAGTGATGCAAGCACTTGAAATGATCTTAGGCAATAATTTAGAATAGTGAAACAATTTGACAATATACCTCTTTTGTGGCCAACCTTGAGAGATGTGTGAACCTTGCTTGAACCCCTTTGAGCTTTATCTTTTTCTTGGAAGAAACTTGAGAAATTGTGACCCCTCTTTATCCATTCACCCATAATCTTCATGAAGTGTGGTTTATTTGAATAGCCAATTTATGCCAAAAGCCTAAGTTGGGGTGTGGTGAAAATAGAAGGTAAATCAAAAAGTGTGAAAAAGTCCCCTTTGATCCATGGTTTTGAAAACAATGGAAACCCTCCATATAAAAAAAAGTAAAAGAAAAAGAATGAAAAAGTTGTGAAATAAAGTTGTGAAAATTACAAAAAGAAATGGGGTATCCGGTAGTCCATGTGAAAGTGAATAATAGGGTGAATTTTAAGCATGATTAAAATGTTGAAGAATAGGAAGAAAGTGATGTTCAAATCACATTTTATGAGGGTAGCAGCCACTGAGCCTAAATGACCATACTTTTACACTCATCCCTGTTACAAGCCTTGAAAGACCTTTGTGATCTTGAGTGAGCTGAAACGAGTGTTTATTGGAAAATAAGGGCAAACCTATGGGTGAAGTCATGCATATGTTCATCTTTGTGAGTGTGAGAGTCGTATGTGATTCTGAAACTAAAAATTGTTGAAGAATTATGTGTTAATATGAAATCATCTTTGTTGTGAGGGCATTTGAGTACCTTTATTGAGCTTGAACTTGCATTTGAAACAAGTATTGTGAACTTGAGCATCTTTGATAATGGTAAGTCACAACTTGAATCTTTGAGTGCACAATTGATCCTTGCATGAGTAAGTTGAGTCTTGTTTTGTGCATTCATGATTGAGACTTTTGTAGCACTGTTTCAGACATCCTTTTTGAACTGCTGAACTTGAGTTTTACTTGAGGACAAGCAAAAGTTTAAGTTGGAGGTGTTGATGAGTCCGAGATTTGGACTCATTTAGGGCTTTGTTTAAATAGATTTAGTGTCCTCAAATGCTTAATTTGTGCCAATAACTGATGTTGAACCCTTGATTTTCAGGAATATGGATTGAGGAACAAAGCAAGGACACTAACATGCAAAAAGGAACAAACCAGGCTGAAGAAATGAAGATGGGCGAGCCTGAGGATTGCCAAGAGCATTCGACGTGTCGTCGAGTGGCTCATTAGACCGCCTAAAGTTCCAGTGTACCAAGATCTGAAGAAAAGAACCAAGTCAGCGACGAAAAGGAGCAGCCGGCAGATCGCCACCGCGAAGGCAAGATAGATCTCCCAAAGTTACAGACCTTGAGGATGCTAAATGCCAAGGCGAAAGGGCGATGGAAGAGACCAAAGGATGGCTTGCCGAGTGGATCGGTGAGCCCGACTTACTTCACCAAATGGGCTTTCGTAGCTTATTTTTGGCAACTATAAATACGTTTTTGAACATTTAATTTAGTATCATCTTTTATATCTTTTAATCTTTTGACAGTATCAAGTAATCTGAAGACATCTTTAGACATTTTTCTCTAGAGTTTTCTTTAACTTTGAAGGATTGAAGAAATTCACTTTTGAGAAATTGGAAGTGGATCTTTAAGATTCATCAAATTGGAGCATTGTAAAGACGAAATCACTCTACCCAGTTGATGGATAATCAATTTGGTAACTGTTTTTACCTTTTTATAATGTCTAGCTAAAACTCCAATTCTTGGGGTGTGATTATGTGATTATGGGCTGATTTAGTTTATGGGTATTGCTAATTATTAGTTTAAATGTTATTTAAAAGTGAGTTTAATCATTAATTGTGGTTTAATTTAAGAATTGTAGTTGCAAATGCAGTTCTACTTTTGTATTCTTGGCTTGCTCGAGAGAGAGGTTTTAGAACTAAGGTTTTTGATTAATGGTTTGTGGGTATTGGGTTGATCTGGGTTTAGCTCGAGAGAGTGAATCCTAAACACAATCCCACACATTTAGCTCGAGAGAGTGAATAGATTAAGGTGTGGGTTGCTCTTAATTTGCATGCTTGTTGATTTTCAAGAGAAATCATCTGATTCGGGGTAATTGTTCTAGAGAAAATTACCTCCCTTATAGCCTTGCCTACTCATTAATATCTAATTATTTACTAATAGTTGCAATTACTCATATGTCTATATTTGCCTATAATCTATCACATCCCAAGAATCTGTCTCATTATTGTTAATTCTTATTGTTTGTGACTGTTGTAGTTGATAACTAAAACCAAAACCTCCCATCTGACATTCATGTCATCCCTTTACTTGATTATGTCTTTAACCGATAATTTATATTCATATGGCTGATTAGACTACATTCATACTTCCTAATTGAATTTAAAACATGTACCGCTCCTTGTGGCATTCGAACCCAACTCATTTAGTTGGGTTTTATATTGATTTACGATCGTTGAATACCTAGAATTGGATGAGGTGTGCTTGAAACATTAAATCATGATACTCATTCAATGGACCTGTAAGTGCAACTTGTTTCTCAATGCCACTAGCAGATCTGAAATCTGCAGCTGGAGTTTCAATACTGTTGTATGGATCATCACTTTCAACTTGCTCCTCATGATGATCATCTAATCTTGCGCCTGAGAGGTCAATGGTACTCTCATCATCAAGGAGTATATGGGTTATAGTAGCATTATCACAAGTAACGCATGTACTAGCAGCCATGTTAAATTAGTTCTTGGGCCTAACTCACACCCCAAAAGCTAGCTCAAAGGGAGGAGGATTGCCCAAGCCTTATAAGGAGTTCATCCATCTCATTAACCACCAATGTGGGACTTGTTTCTTTAACACTCCACCTCGCGCCCAATGCTTAGCATACGGTGCGTGGGCAATTTTGGGCAATTTTTGACCCACCTCACGCCCAGTGCTTAGCATCTGGTGAGTGGGCATTTTTTGGGTAATTTTTGATTTATTTATTTTTGGGCCCCAGCATCGGTTGAGATAGGCCCTGCTCTAATACCATGTAGAAATCTCACGTAAGTATGGAGAAATCAAGGATTGTATTGATGAAATTAATGTTGAGTTACAAACTCCTTATATAGGAGAAAAGTCATATTCTAACTATACTAGGAATCCTACTACAACACAAATATATTATATACATGATATCCTAGTTGACTTTAGCATCATACACGATACAATAGCTTCGTCGTATATAATTTAGAATTCAATAGTCTAATCCTAGTATGACTCTAATTCTAACTCGTCAGCCTGCTTCAATAGACATGTTCCTTTGACATGTTCCATCAGTCTTCAGGCTTCCTTCAACACACTCCAAGGAGGATATCCAAACCAAATGTATGTAAGAAAGCTCCTTCTTGCAATTGCTTTCTCATGGCTAAATGTGTCAAATGAAAAATTCACATGGTATCTTCCAAAGCCACATACTGCATTTGGGGGGGTTGGATTGAAATTAGAGATATTAAAATGGGTTGAAATAGAAATTGGGTTGGATTATGACCCGCCCAAATTTACTTCGGGCTCAAATGGGTTGGGCACAAAGGGGTTAAAAATCGGGTTGAGTCATGACCCACCCAATTTGACCCGCTTAATCTCAATAATTTTAACATATTGTTATTAACTTTTTATAATCACAATTTGAATTTCAACTAAAAAAAATAAAAAACAAAAAGTTACAAATGGATAGATAAATCCTAGAAGATATAAATAGATAGTAATTCATGCCTTCAATATGAGAGTATACATTACACCAATGCAAATAAAGAGTTTTAAAACGGGTTGAAATTGGAGATTAAATTGGCCTCAATTGATGATTCTTTTTAAATGGATTAAAGCTTTAATGAGTTGAGATTGAGCTCGATTCAAATCATTTTGAGCTCAATCCATAAAATGTTAGGCGTGTTGGACAAATTAACTATATTTAGGTTCATTTTGACACCTCTACATTAAATCATAATGAAGATTGGTGTTATGAAGAAAAATATTATTGAAAGGGGGTTCTAGAATTATTCTAAATGTAATTAATTTATTTGGAGTGTCATGTTATATATCTAATTCAAAATATAAAAATTCAAGTAAATTTATTTATTAGCTAATTTGGTCAAAGTTGAATGGCCATTTATGTGCAAAAAATGGAAAGATGGCTTTCGTGTAAAAAACATTAAAGTTTAATGACTTTTTATGTGATAAAAATAGAAAATTAATTTTTGTATGATAAAACTGAAAACCACCAATGAATTCGGTCTATTAAATTGTCTTTTAATTAGTTATAAGGCTTAAAAGTATACTAAGCAAGAATTGAAGGGTTGCTTTTCTTATATAACAGTTAATTAACTCTCTTTTTTTATGATGGAAGAGTGAAATAGGCTTATTTTTTTTGCACTAAGATTAATATATTTGCTTATTAATGTACTTTTGAATTTTTAAGCCGTTGGCTCTAGACCTCAACAATAAATGGTTATGACTATTTTTTAACATCACAATATGCTTAATTTATTTATTTTTAAATATAATAAATTGATAGCTCTAAGTAAAATATTAGAAAATATATAAAATTAGTACTTGATTTAAAACAAATATTTGTGTTCACTAGTGAAGATGGTTTGTCGTGATGATGGTGGTGATGGTTGATGTTTGTGGCTAGTAATGATATTGATGATCATAGTTGTGATGGTGGAGGTGTTCAGTGTTATAGTGACAATATGATAGAGGCAGTCGATAGTGATGGTAATAATGAAGTTGATTAATTTTAGTAGTTGGCGGTGTTGATATGGTGGTGATAGCTGAAAAATGTGTGGTAATTGACGATGATGTTGATGATAATTGATAGTAGTGCTAGTTGTGAGGAGGGATGCATGTCGTAAGTAATAGGGATTGACCATAGTGATAATAGGGATTGAGAATAATGAAAATTTAATATAAAGGAAATAATGTCATAGGAAATAATAGGAAATTGTCCAAATTTGTTTCAGTAAAATTAACAATGTTTGTCCTACTTGGGGTTTTTGGCTATTTTAACTCTTGAAATTATTTTGGTTAACTACGATAAATTATTAAAATATGAATTTTCAACATTTTGAGACTTTTGACGTATTAATAAAGGAAAAAAGGAAAACTTTATAGATTCTTGTTATTTTTTTGGACCTTCAAAAGTACTTGGAAATTATGTGCCCAAAAGTACTATGTGTTGTTTCCTTAAATTCTATTCTAAGAAAGGCAAGGAAGCAATTAACTACTCCTATAAAAGCCTCAATTGAGAACCTCATAAGCTCATTCGTTCAAATCACTAGTATTCAGACTCAAACGTCTTAATTCTTTGTTAGTGTTAAAGTGTATAGCTATGACTTTCTTCGGAAAAGCAATGTTGATTATGTTGATGATGATGGCTGCTTCAAGATCCACCATGGCTACTGTATATCAAGTTGGTGATTCTTCAGGGTGGACATTCAACTATAATTACAATGAATGGGCTTTTTTCAAGCAATTTGAAGCTGGTGACACCCTAGGTAAGATCTTTGTCATCGTTTTGGCTCCTTCAATTTTAGTTACTTTATCGTGTACTATTAGTCTTTTCATATTTACTGTTTATTTAATGAGGCTCTTTACTATTTTACATTTTTAGGAGATTAGTTTCGAACAATAAAAAATGTAATAGTGAAAATTAGCCTTTGATTTATGTCCTTAATATTTTCCTTAAGAATGTATCGTATCTCAACAATTTACTTAATATGAACTGAATTTGAAAGAGAGGGACTTGAAATATATGTAGTAAGTACTAAAAGTATGTAAACCTTTAAATAACATCAACGTGTGTTTTCATATAATGTAGAAGTAAAGGCTAGTTAGTCTAAATGTCCATTTTTCATATTATATTGTCAATTAAGACACACACACATAATCAAAATAGTTCTTTATTGAGCTTTGATTTTGATGCATTGTTACAACCAAATTTTTAAACGCCAACACATTTATTAATTGAGAAAACAAAGTCAGGATTTTGAGTTTATAGATTTTAAAAATCTAAAATATCGAGCTATTGAGTACATGAGGATCAAAATTATTGAGTTATGCATCTTTTTATGCAGTTTTCAATTATGATCCACAATTGCACAACGTGATGCAACTTGACATCAACGACTACAACTCATGCACAACTAGTAATCCACTTGCCACCTTCAACTCCAGCAATGATTCAATAACTATTGAAGAAGGCATTACATAGGAAGTAAGGGTTCACTGTGTAAATAATTAGAAGTTAGAGGATTAGTTATCAAGAAGGTAGTTAGATTAGTTACAACTTAGCTGTATATTTTCCAGTTGTATATATACATGTACAGAACTTCTAATATGTAATGCAGTTCATAATGTGTTAACTCTCTGAACTCTTCTCTGCATCCAGAACATTCCCACGGATAGGAATAGTTCACCAAGTTATCTTCTTCAAGGTAGCTAACATGGTATCAGAGCCACGGTAACCACTGTATTGCTTCGAGGATCTCAACTAAATCATGGCGACTGTCGATAATTAATTACCAGAGAAATTGAGTCACAATCATCCCCTGTTTTTGCATACAATCGACAATTCTGGTGTTCTACTCAGTTCGATTCAACTTACTGGAGCTGATAATTTTTCGGTATGGAGTCGAGCTACGAAAATTGCCATTCTAGGTCGAAATAAACTTGGATTCATTGATGGTTCCTGCAAAAAGGAATCCTATGGCCCTAATTTGACGAATCTGTGGGAACGCTGCAATGCCATAGTCCTTTCATGGATTATGAATTGTGTTTCGAAGGAATTACTTGGAGACATCGTCTACTCCACAAATGTAGCTGATGTGTGGAAGGATCTATGTGAGAGGTATGACAAGGTTGATGGATCTCGTATCTTTCAATTACACAAAGAGATTGCTACGATCACTCAAGGTACCAGTTCAGTCTCAATCTATTTCTCTAAGCTGCGTGAATTGTGGGTAGAATATGATAGCTTAGCACCTGTTCCTAGTTGTGAGTGTGTGAATTTTAGAGAATTTTCAATGTTCGTGCACAATCAGAAATTACTTCAGTTTCTCATGGGACTTAATGACACATATGAGCAAGCTAGGAGTCAGATTCTCATGATGGTACCCTTACCCACACTGAATAAGGCCTATTCATTATTAATCGAGAGAGAAAGTCAACGTACCATGTCTCAAACGTCTAGTTCTAATTCCTCTGAGTTAAATGCTTTGTTCACTGCTGGTCCAAAACCACCGATGTCTAAACCCAGGCCTCATTCTAGCTCAAGCTATGATCCAAATGCATTTTGTGACTACTGCCACAGAACAGGCCACACTCAGGCTATTTGTTACCAACTTCATGGTTATCCACCTGGGTATGAAAGGAAGAAGTCCAGTCAACACCTACCAAGGAAGAGGAAGACCTAACAATGACAGGAGAACATATCCAGCTGCCCATAATATGGTTAGTGAATCTGATCAGTTTGATTATAGTAGGGGTGAGAATCAAAGGAATCAGAGTTATGGTAGAGGCTACAGACAACATGATCATGTTGATTATCACAAAGGAATGAATGTGCTGCATGAACAATACAATCACATCTTACACATGCTTGGCAAGTCTAATCTGCAGGGAAGTACTGAAGGAGGTTCAGTCTCAACCTCAACACCACATTCCAGTGCAAATATAGCCCAAGATACCTACTCTTCTGCAGGTAATGCCACTGCTCTCACAGTTAGTCCTACAAATTCAGGGTGGATCATAGACTCTGGAGCAACCAACCATATGACCCCCCACTCAGATCTGCTGGTTTACAAACATCCCATGTTAACTAAGTCACCTAGAAGTGTACAATTGCCTAATGGTGACACTACACTAATCACTCATACAGGCTCTTGTAATATAACATCATAGGACACTCTTAATAATGTTCTTCTTATTCCTGATTTTAAATTCAATTTGCTGTCAGTGTCTAAAATTACTAAGGATCTACAATGTGCTGTCTGCTTCTTTCCTGATTTTGTTACCATTCAGGACCTCTCCAATGGGCAGGTGAAGGTGATTGGTAAGGAACATGCTGGCCTATATCTTCTACCTACTCACTCATCTTCTAAAGATACTGTCTCTCAGGCATCCTCTCATCTAGCTCAAAATGCTCTGTCTTCATCAGAGTCTCAGACAGCTCTATGGCATCAACGACTAGGACACACTTCTTCCACTGTCCTAGCCAGTGCTCTTGACATTTCTCCTACACAGTGCAGTAAGGAAGTTCACAAGTGTACTGTGTGTCCTCTTGCTAAACAACCCAGATTACCTTTTCAACATAGTGTTACAGTGTCTTCTTGTCCATTTCAATTACTTCATATAGATGTTTGGGGTCCATTTCATACTCCAACTCATGATGGTAATAGATTTTTTGTCACCATAGTTGATGATTGTACTAGAATGTTGTGGCTGTTTCTAATAAAATTGAAGAGTGATGTTTGTGTTGTGCTTAAAAATTTCTTCACTCTTGTCAAAACTCAATTCAATGCCTTGGTTAAAACCATTCGAACTGACAATGGGTCGGAATTTGTTAATGATGAGTGTCACAATTTATATACCAGTTTGGGCATTATACATCAGCGAATATGTATCCATACTCCTCAGCAGAATGGTATTGCTGAGAGGAAACATAGGTACATCCTTGAGGTTGCTAGGGCCATCAGGTTTCAAGGACATATTCCCATCAGGTTTTGGGGACGTTGCATTATTAATGCTGCCTATATTATTAACTGGTTGCCTACACCTGTTCTACTTGGAAAATCTCCTCATGAAGTTTTTCACAAATGTAAGCCTTCCCTTCATCATATGAGGGTTCTAGGTTGTTTATGCTTTGCTAAGAACATGCACATTCATGATAAATTTCAGCCGAGGAGTGTCGTTGCTATTCATATGGGCTATAGTGACCATACAAAGGGTTATATTCTATATAATGTTCAAGACAAATTATTCTTTATTAGCAGGGATGTGTTGTTTCGAGAGACCATATTTCCCTTTGCTACTCCTTCCTCCACTGCCTGGCAATTATTTCCTCACATTGCTGCTCCCCCGGATCCTTCACCTGTATTTCCAGCTCCTTTTGCTAACTCATATATGCCCACAGGATCAGTTGCTCAGCCTTCAGTGTCTCCTCCCACTGCTCCTCCTATGAGAAGATCACAGAGAAGTAGCAAAGCTCCACTATGGTTACAAGACTATGTTGCCTCTGCTCATTTTAGTCCTACCAGGCCACTGTATTCCATTGACCAGTACATTGGTTATGACCATTTGTCCCCCTCTTATTAGGCTTTTCTCTCTTCATTTGGCACTGAGGTTGAACCACGCTCCTTTGAGGAAGCCTGTAAAGATCCAAGGTGGGTTGAAGCTATGCAAGCTGAAATTTCAGCTTTGGAATCTAATCAGACCTGGCATGTGGTTCATTTACCCTCTCACAAGAGAGCTATTGGATGTAAGTGGATTTTTAAGATCAAGTATCATGCCTCTGGTGAGATTGATAGATTCAAGGCACGACTTGTGGCTAAAGGGTTTAATCAGAGAGAGGGCCTGGATTACAATGAAACCTTTTCCCTTGTAGTTAAGATGGTGACTGTCAGAAGTGTATTGGCTCTAGCTGCTAAGGAACATTGGCATATCCACCAAATGGATGTGACTAATGCCTTCCTCCAGGGTGAATTATTTGATGAGGTTTATATGACTCTTCCACTTGGCTTTCAGCTTCCAAAAGGCTTTAGTGTGCAGGGGAGAAACCAATGTGCAGGCTCACTAAATCCCTTTATGGCCTAAAACAAGCACCTAGACAATGGAATGTGAAACTCACTGAGGTTCTTATCAAGCTGGGCTTTGTACAAAGTCATCTTGATTACTCACTATTCATCAAGAAAACAAGTACCTCATTGCTGATACTTTTAGTACACGTGGATGATATGATGATTACAGGCAATGATCTCAGCCTCATCCAACAGACCAAAAAGACTCTGCAAGATAATTTCAAGATGAAAGATCTAGGAAGTCTCAGGTACTTCCTTGGGATTGAATTTGCTAGATCACAAGAAGGAATTGTGATGCATCAAAGAAAATACACACTGAAAATCATATCTGAGGCTGGACTTGGTGCTGCTAAACCAGTTGCTACTCCCTTTGATCCCTATGTGCAACTAACTACCAGAGAGTATGATGAATTAAATGGAACAGGCAAGGATGATAAGTTGTTAACAGATCCAACAGTGTATAGGAGACTAGTGGGAAAATTGTTATATTTAAATGTCACTAGACCAGACATTTCCTTTGCTACACAGACTTTGAGTCAATTCCTACATCAACCTAAACAGTCACATCTAAATGCAGCTCTCAAGGTGGTAAGATATATTAAGAATCAAGTAGGTCTAGGTGTGTTGTTGTCCAGTACAAACACCTATCAATTGCAAGTCTACTGTGACTCAGATTGGGGGGCTTGCTTGCATACAAGGAGATCAGTCACAGGCTTTATGGTTAAACTGGGAGGTTCATTAATTTCATGGAAATCTAAGAAGCAAGCAACTATTTCCAGAAGTTCAGCTGAAGCTGAATACAGGAGTATGGCCAGTGCAGTAGCTGAAGTAGTGTGGTTAGTGAAGTTATTCAGAGAACTTGGAGTTGAAGTTCCCACTCCAGTAACCATCTATAGTGACAGTAAGTCAGCTATTCAAATAGCTGCCAACCCTGTGCTGCATGAGAGAACAAAGCATATCGAATTGGATTGTCATTTCATAAGGGAGAAAATTCATAATGGGCTAGTTCAGACTGAGTATTTGAATACCAAAGAGCAAGAGGCAGACATGCTAACTAAAGGCTTGGGGAAATATCAACATGAGTATTTACTATCCAAGTTTGGAGTATTGAATCTGTTCATACCTACAAACTTGAGGGGGAGTATTGAAGAAGGCATTACATAGGAAGTAAGGGTTCACTGTGTAAATAATTAGAAGTTAGAGGATTAGTTATCAAGAAGGTAGTTAGATTAGTTACAGCTTAGCTGTATATTTTCCAGGTGTATATATACATGTACAGAACTTCTAATATGCAATGCAGTTCATAATTTGTTAAACTCTCTGAACTCTTCTCTGCATCCAGAACATTCCTACTGATAGGAATAGTTCACCAAGTTATCTTCTTCAAGGTAGCTAACAAAAATTGCTATATGAAATTAATCTGTGAAGCGGAAAATAGAAAATGATCTCGACATTTTCTTTAATTCTTTGTTTTTTTTATTTTTATTTTTTACCATACACATCATATATGGATTAAAATTATTCAATAGTACGTATTAAAATTCAAGTCAAAGAACAATAGAGTGCAATTGATATTATAATATCCGATATATTATGTTCGAACTTAACTTTAATTTCTGAAAAATCTATGCATATATGTGATTGTTGAAGGGCAAAAGTTAAATACCAACCCATATAAAGAGAAAAATGTGCGATTTTATGAAGGAAAAAAACACATTATTTATGTTTGTTTTTTTCATTTTATGAAACAATTTAGATGAGTCAGTGATGTACTAATGGTTAATTCAAGTTGAATTTAGAGGGCTTGGAACCTTATCCCATTTGGATCTATTGCATTTGAACTCGCAATATAGGCCAATGGGCCTTAACTAGAATTGGATCAATACGGCACAGATACAATCGAAGTATCTAAGTATCTCTGAGCATGTGGTTGGGTGTTAAAAAAAGAAGGGCAAATTACAAAAATCACATACTTTTAAGGCAAAATTACAATCTATCCCTTAAAAGTTTATAATTACAGAAATCCCTCAAAACGGATACAATAATATAAGCGTTGATACATTAATCTGATGCGCGAGATACATTAATCGTTAAGTAAGATACATTACATTTTATACATGATACACTAATCTGATGTACATTTTATACATGATACACTATCTGATGCGCGAGATACACTAATCTGATGCGCGAGATACACTAATCCGATGTACATTTTATACATGATACACTATCTGATGCGCGAGATACATTAATCTGATGCGCGAGATACATTAATCTGATGCGCGAGATACACTAATCTGATGCGCGAAAATGAGGTACTTTGGAGATTTATAAAACTTATAGGGGATAATGGTAATAAGTAAACTAAAAGGTGGGATTTCTGCAATTTTTCTTTAAAAAAAATAGACCTTGCACCTAACTCAACCCCAAAAGTTAGCTCACGAGGAGAAGATTATTCAAGGTCATATAAGGAGACCAAACTTTTTAACACTCCACCTCATGCTCAGGGCTGAACATCTGGAACATGGACAATTCAATATAGGGGGTCATATAAGGAGAATAAACTCTTCAACACCACACCTCAAGCTCAGGTTTTGACATATGGAGTGTGGACAATAGACCAACATTGATAAATAATAATTGAGATGAGCATTGCTTTGATATCATGTAAAATAAATGTATATTAAGCCTATTCGACTCCAAAAATTAACTCACAAAAAAAAGACTGCTCAAAATTATATAAGAAATCACTCATTTCTTTTTCATCTGACGTGAGACTCTTTAACAATAATTAAACTAAATAGAGCCTTCAGAACCATTGAAAGGTTAATTAACTACATCGTCATCCTATAGGAAGTGTCGACAGAATGTCTAATTGGTTCTCAATAATAAAAGTTTTTGTCAATTGAGAAAAAATAATTATTAATCGTAAACACATGTTGGATTTTTTTGTTACTTATCTCAATAGGTCTCAATTATGGATCATAAAAATAATAACAATAATAATAAAATAAAAAAGGTCTCAATTATGGAAGTTTTGTCAATTGAAAAGAAAATTAAAGGGAACTACAATAAAAATATAATAAGATCATAGTTTCAATTCACACGATAATGAAGCAAACAACTTGTTGGTTTTTTCTAATAACATATCTCAATAATAGGTGAAGGTAAGATGTATAATTAATTGCTTGTTCAGCTCTTCATAGAATTGCAAGTTGCCTTGAATTATTAAGTATTATTTCTTCTAACTAAATAAGCAAAAGTTGTGACTCCATTAATGGAGATTGCATAAACCCTATAGAATATATATAGATGAAATGACTAGCAATTTGGAGATGATGAGCTATATATGCATATTATATCTTGGTCAACTTAATTACTAAAAGTTTAGTCCTGGTTTGTTAATTGGTAAAAATTCAATATAATTGACATAACTCACACATAATAGTTTTCTTTTAATTAATAATTTTTCATCCGGATCTGGTATCCACAATATTGGGGCCTAAATAAATCTGAATTCACGTATTATAGGGTTCATTTCTAGGGGTAGCGTCCCAACAAGATTTTATCCATTCTCATACACTCTAACCCGATATCTTTAATTAAGAGTAAGAAAATCCCAACAATTCCACTACAATTCATATTGATATCCGCATAATAGGTTGTGACTGTGTTTTGGATAATATTCCTTTATTATATTGCACTGTCCACAATGTGGTCATGCACGTAAGTTATTAGATGATCAAGCAAAAAAAGAAAAATGAAAATATATAAGTTGTCCCTAAAATTTATTTGAAAAAAATCATTTATACAATTTTATTTTATGGGAAATCTATTTCACAGCAGTCAATATTTTTATTGTTGGACCTTCAACCTGTAGAAATGTATATATAATGAAAATTGTCTTTCAATTCGAGTGAATGATTTAATGATTCAAATGTTGATACAATTTAGGTTTCTCATACGATGATACACTCAAATGAAATTTAATTTCAATATACAAATATAATAACATGATCAGTAAAATCTCACAAATAAAGTCCGAGAGGATTCCTAGCTTTTGAAAATTAAATTAAAAGGTTGTTTTCGATTATTGTCGATTCGAAAAAAATGGACTCTCAATATGAAGTGGTTTAATACTATTTACTGGGAAAGAATCGAAAAAAAACATCTCACGTAATTGTACAAGAAACAATTTATTTTCTTTTGAGATTATGAAGACATATTAGTTATTACCATAACCTTTGATTCATGTGGACCCTAATTGATTATTAATGATTCATTACTTATGACTTTATATAAAATAAGCTCTATATATATATATATATATATATATATATATATATATATATATATATAT
>JAJOOO010004769.1:0-22365 GCA_029582685.1 Solanum piurae | reverse complement strand
ACTCGGATAATCTTTCTCACTGCTCCTCCCGTGAATGAGTCGCAAATGGCTGAAGTATTTGGGTAATCACCGTTACGCTAAGCATGGAAGTTTTTTTTCATGGTTTGTTGAATTTCTTATTGCTTAACTAGTGACACATGCTTCTCATTACTGCACATAACCAGTAATGATCTTGGTCGATCAAATGAATCCTGTCGGAAATATTCAGACGCTTGTGTACAGTTGTGCCAAGAGTTAGGTGTGAAGGTTATAGATCTTTGGAAAACACTTCAACAGAGGGATGATTGGTTGACTGCTTGCTTTACGTAAGTTTTTTCTTTATACGAAATCACTTTTTGTGTTTTGTCATGCTGAACATGTAAAATTAACTGTCGCTTTGGCGATACAAAATCCAGCTTCACATATGTGTCAATCAATTAAATTTGGAATTACCCTTCTTGAGATATCTACTTTAAAGAGTCAACTGGTTCAAGTTTAAATTTTTGGTAGATCTTTCCTTTTGGCTAGTACCTGTAGTAATCAACTAAAATGCTACCATATCTTCTCGGTAAGGACTGTATCGCTGTTAAATGTTCTGAAAAACTTGAAAATGCAAGGGGATACTACAGGTCTTTCTGTCATAAGTGGCATGTTTTGTTTGCTTGGATATGGACATAAGTGACATCAAATTTACTTGAACTATGTAACGAAGTATGCATTTGTGAAGGAATGGACTTTCCTGGTTGTTATGACTGCCTCGTGGCAATGGTGATGGATTTTTGTTCGGAGGAGCTCTTTTTCCACGGGTTAGAAATCAAAGCATCTATAGATGAGCTTAGGTTTTCTCTCATTTTGCTCGTCACATCATAGATCATTTGCATGATCAAAAGCTCCACTGATCGGCTACCTACTAACCTTCTACCCTAATCTTTGATCTCCTATCGAGGGTCATGTCCTTAGTAATATGAAGGTGTGCCAAGTTATGTCTAATCACCCATGATTATTTTTCAGCCTACCCCTATTTCTCCTAACTTCTACTACAGCCAAGCTCTCACACCTCTTAACTAGCGCATCCTCGCCCCTCCTCTTCAAATGTCTGAACCACCTCAACCTCGTTAATTCCCTCATCTTGTCCTCCACGGAAGCCACTCCCACTTTACCCCATTTAACTTTGTTCCTAATCATATCTCTCCTAGTATGTCCACACATCCATCTGACCATTCTCATTTCCACTACCTTTATCTCTGAACGTGGGCATTCTCGAGTGACTAGCACTCTACCTTGTACAACAGTGTTGGTCAAACCACCACTCTGTATAAATTACCACATTGTTGAGCACACTATACATATTAAGTTTTTTCAGTGGTTCTGATCATAGATCTAGCTGAATGATACCTTGTATCCTGGTTGTTTTTATACTAAACCTTCTTTGGCACTTATTCTGTTAGCAATCGTCATGTTTATGTGATATCTCCTTTCCTATTTGCTTCTAATGTTAGATCATCTTTGACACGTCCCGTTGGCAATCACCATCTTCATGTTAACTTTCTTGATTTGTTTTCTGAAGGGATGGAATACATTTATCATGTGAAGGCAGCGAAATTGTGATCAAGGAAATCTTGAAAGTTATCAAAGAGGCAGACTGGGAACCTAACCTGCATTGGAGATCATTGCCTACTGAATTCCCCGAAATCTCTCCGTGTATCTTTGTTGATCCAAAGGGTTCGACGACTATAAAAGTTTCACAGATGGATTTTGAATGGCAGACTCAATGGCACTGATTGTTCATTTGAACTTGTCTTCATGATTCAGTTTGTTTTCCTACCATGTATGTGAATTCATACTTCCAAGAAAATATAATGCAAGTTTTCCCTATGAAATCAACTTATTACAACTCCTTTTCTTGTTTTTTTTTCTTTTTTCACTCTGTATTTGGTATCCGTTTTGAATTTCTGGATTAGCTGCATTCGCGGCCCCATAAGGTTCATTTAAGGGGAAACACTCCCTACTAGTATTTTTCAATTTATTAGGCTCAAACCTGAAACCTCTAGTTAATGATGTAGGGATCATGTCCACGGCATACCTCCAATATTTTGATTTAATAGGTTCAATCTTTAGGTTTTATCACCGAACGTTATAGGTTCATAATCTATTATTTATTTATTAAACATCTGTAGTAATTTTTTACACATATCTATGTTGTGTCGAAAATATTGGGTATATATGAATTAAGTATTTATGTTTTCTATTTGTCATTATTTATCTATCACGTTACAATCTTGAACGATAACTCTCCTCCTTTATTCGGACTTCTGATCTCCTATACCTGGTGCCAGGCGTATGGAGATATTCCACATGAATGATATAGTTTTTAGGAACTAATTAAGCCTTTTCCTTTAATAGCATAAAAGGATTTAAACCACCTAATTATCTGATCTCAACACAAGAAAAATATGAATTGGAAAAATTTATCTTGAAAAAATAATAAGCGGGGTTTATTCTAGTGGTTGAGCATCTTTCATAATTGAGGGTTCGAGTAACATGGGAAATAAGTGGGAACAGTACAATTGATCACATTTTGAAGAGGCAAAGACATGCCATTATTAAGATAAAAGATTCTTAAAATATATGATGGAAAGGGATCCTTAATTATAAGTTTAAAGTTATTTTAAGCTAATTACCAAATATAATACTTGATTCTTTTCAAAATATAACAATTTAGAAAAATAGAAGATCCGTGAATTTTAGGCTCATATTTTGGTATATCTGATGTATGCCTAGTGTATGTCAGTATAATGTATAAACATGATCCTTAACTTGGCTTCAGCGGATAACTATATCCTCCAACTTTGAGTGTGTACAAGTAGGCACTGAAACACGTATAAAATTGAACAAGTAGACACACGTGTCCTACATGGCATAATACACGTTGGATGGCACATAGGACACACAATTGCCATGTAGGGTGCCGTGTAGAACAAATGTGTCTATTTGTTCAATTTTATACAAGTTTAAGTGTGCTTGTGCACACCCAAAGTTAAAGGTAATAGTTGTCAGCCAACACCAAGTTAAGGATCATAATTATGTATTATGCTTATATACTGCTGTATTTTCTATTTATCATATATACATACAATTGTACACAGACATACGGGTGCATACAACGGCATGCAAGTATGTATATGACTAAATATTGTCCGTATGTCAAAGTATATTATTGTATGCCATGTGTATGTCAAGTGTATATATTGGTATGTATAATGATATATTATGATATACATGAAGAGAAAAAATTGTGGAAATCATAGAAGAGAACTCTAACACGACTAGGGTATGTATAAAAGAGAGGACAAAATACCATTCTTTTATGAAACTAATTGGAAGTTATAGGATCCCCTGAATTGAATTGTTCCATGAATCTAAGAAATGGTGAGAATTCTTGATCTCTCACAATATCTCTCTCAATTTGAAAATCGAGTATATGCATATATATTCATCTACTTAGTGGTAAAATTTGGATATCACTATGTCTATGTGATGATAATTTTCTTTAAAATGTCATGTTAACCCTTGAATGATTCCTTAAAATATTATTTAATTAATGTTTGTGAATGATTGGTAGAGATGTGTGCAAAATAACGTTATTATAAACCACATCTAAGAATAAAATAGAGATTATTTAGTGGTTGTAACACATAATTGGCCTTAATAATTAAGCATATACAAGTTGACTATTCTCTCACATGACTTTTTAGTCTTCCTTTCAAAGCTATGGGAAAAGAAAAATTCTTAGCTTGATCTGAGATTGCTTTCATTGTACTGCTGCTAATTTGATCGACCAATGACGTTAAAAAGAAAAGATTGAATAAATAATTAAAACCCTAGCTAGTTAAGTTATTACTATATAATGTACTTTTTACCAGTGTTAAGTAAAAGAACATAACGTACTTGAAATTGCACTCCACAGTTTTATAGCTAAACATGTTTTCCAAAGTTCTAACTCCGCAAAAAAATCAAAAAATTTCAAGCCCAAACACTTCGCATTTACCCTATCTAATAGGAAGAAGCAATTCATCGTAAAAATGCTGACAAAATCGTCCACTACATTCATATACAACTCCAACCAGCTACATCAAATAATCTGAACGAAATCCACAGAAAAGCCAACAAGAATCTCGTAGGATCGAAAAGTATATAAAAGAGTTCACAGTAAATATACAAGCATCCAAGAAATTTTTGTATATATGATACATCAAGGACAAATCTCAAACCAAGCATTTAGATGACGACATGCCCAAACAAATGATAACATTACCAAACAAATGATACATACAGAAGGTGGAATTAAGGGAAAAACTAAATTAACAGCAGCAAGAACAGTGGCAGCGGCAGCAGCAGTACAGAGTCGCCAACATCCAACTTCCACTGTAGAAATCAAATTTAGTGGTGTTTGCCTCCTCCAAGAATAATATGAAACAAAACTAGGCAACATACACCAGAGTTCAAAGCCTCAACATTAGTGATAGACCAGAGTAAGTCTCAAATACGGTCAGATACGTGCACTGCTATCCAATCAAAACCTTTAACTGGAGAGCTGGAACCTCCCACTAGGCTTTTTCCTTCTCCACCCCTGCAAAGTTGAAAATTGTTTAATTTCTCCTCCATCTTAAGAGCAAGGATTTGAGATGTCAGACAGTAACAGAGACTTACAAAGGCAGCATAGTAAACAAATGTCAGACCAGCTAAAACAATGAATCCAATTTGAAACACGTTGTACCTGCGAAGACATCTTTCCCCGTTCATAACATGATTCTTGCAGCCAGAAACTAGTTCAAGGTGAAAATCTAGAAACAACAGCAACTTACTTGTATAGATACTTAATTCCACGAAGAGATTGCAGATTGTGACCAAATATTTCTTGAGCTGCAGTGGCTTGAGCATAGTATGCAAAGGCAGTGGCGCAGAACTGAATGACACTGCAAGAGCAGAAAACAAAAGATAATACCACCAAACTTTTACACCAAGTGGAAGCAGGAGAAAGGTGGTTATCAATCCAAAAACTGCAGATTGGCTAATACCCTTTCAGAAAACCAGAATACTAAATAAAATTATATTTAGTATCCTCAAATTGCATGTCTTCTATTATACCACCTATCAACTCAGCAAAGTATTTAATAGATGAAACCATTATCCAACAAAGTAGATGAAGCAATCTGTTTTTTATTTAGAAATACGGGGGCAATGCGCGTCCTTTTAACAAGTGCCTCATAAAATTCAGCACGGAAGTTTCAGGATATCCTGTCAGGGGAATTCATGCTTTCCTTTCCATAATTGCCTACATATGGTGTAACTAGTAAATGGTCTAGAACCACAATACCCCCAAGTTAGATCAAAGCTACAACAATAATTCCCCAGTGAGATCAAGACCGTATAAGAAGCAGGCTGCTTCTTTTGTAGGATCTAGCCATAACCTGGAGGACCTGATGTAGCAAGTTGTTTCAGCCTTACTTTAGTCAAACATCACCACTCAATTTCCCAATAAATTGAATCCTAGCTGGTACATTAAATGCTTTACTACTTGCATGGACAACCCAAAGTGTCCCACACACCAGTGGTCTAAGCATTTGTCCTTCAGATAATCATCATTAAGATCAATTGTTACACCGCTGAAAATGGAACAAATACATAAGAAAAATTGAACAGCAATAATCCTACCTGATGGAGCAAAGAAGAATAAGGCCCACATTGAAAAGAAAGGAGTTCATGAGCGTAGCTCCCCACCTGTAAATAGTGGTCCAGCACAGCAGTGAGACAGGGAAGACAGAGGAGCAAAGCAGGTGGCAAACAGATTCAATAAAGTATAATTTCAAACAGCAGAAGAAATTTACTTCATTGGGTGAATCGTAACAAAAACTAATCTCAAGCCAATCATCATTGCTCCGGCAATCACCGCAAGCAGAAGGTAGAAGCAAAAAAATGCAAAAGCTGCAGTGCCCAAAAGACCTGGAGAAATAACAGAAAAAAATACCATCACATTTCATGTATCAGTCACCATACATAGCAAATAAGGCAGGGGAGAGAAAGGTTGAAGGTACCCCAAATATCATCTAGTTTGATGAAAACCTCATTAAGGAAAGAAGAAAGTGGAGGATCAATCAGAAGATATATTACGATATGGGCAACCCAAGCTACAGAGACAATCAGCCTGTTTACATGAACCAAAAAACACAAATTCAGTACTTGCCATCTATTTATGTCAAATTATTCCAAAAGAACTAGTGGAAATTAAAATTCCATCACATTCCCCCATACCCTAAAACGCCTAGGATGAGTTTTGCCAAGTAACCTAGAACTGTCATTGCCCAAGCAGTCTCAGCCTGCCAAAAAGAGGCCATCAAACTAGTTTGCTCAACAAATTACTTTGGCAACGTGTGAAAAATAAGATTTTAGCCGGCCAAGTATAAAAGCACATCTCCTTTACCTTTTCACCTTGAGGATACATTTCCTCTAGAGCCTTGACATCGTCTTCAAGAAGAAGAACCTCCTGCAAGGTAAAACAAAAAAACATTTATCACACTAACATAAAAAGAAACCAGTACTTTTCAGTTTATTCATTTCTTGATATATTAATCTGACAAAAAACAGAATCTTCATCCAACATCCTTAAGATAAATGAGATAAAATTAACATGAGGTCTGAGATAAAATCATCAATAACTTCAATGTAAAATTTAGAGGACAAATGGATCATGCATATCAAGAGGAGTGTCCCTTGCATACACAGATTATGAACATCAAGATCATATTAAAATAGCATAGCATGGTTTATTCAGCCTTTGCAGGAGAAGCGTCAAGCTCAACTAATAAAAAGTTCTATTTTATTTATTTTTATTTTCAAATTTCATAAAATGTATAATGGCCACTTGAACAATGATTATCACCTCACCTCCCACCCCTTTTTCCTACTTAACATAACAGATACTATTTGCGGAGTCATACAACTTGATATTCAATTAAAAATTATTCAAATAATTCATATAAAACTTTAGTTTTGAAGTTTGTTACTTAAAATACTTTTTGTAGCTTCTTAATATAAACATTTTATTTTCTAATATCTAGGAATTTACGTTCAAAGTCGCGCAAAAAACAAGATGATTTCATGCTCGTACACAAGCTCATCATACATTTCAATATTCCGGGAGGAAAAAATGTCATTTGCAGTAACTCACCAAATGTATCCAGAGACAGACCCACATGATGCCATGAGGGTGCATGTTGCACCCAGCAACTTTTTAAAAAGAATTGAATATATATACATAGATAATCTAAGAAAGGATCATATATTTAATTGTGCCCTCTCATAATCAAAACTTGTTTGGGTGCACATTTTGTTTTTCTTATAATGTTCAATATTGTTTCAAGTGAAATTAAAATTATAAAATTCACTATTAAAAATTTTTGGGGCCTCAAAATTTTGGAGACTTAAAGCAGACACTTTACAAGCCTTACCCTTGAGCCACTCCTCACTGCTGCCCCCTATCTTCAAATCCTAGGTTCACCTCTGAATCTATCCCCCATTTTTCTCCAACCACAATAAATTCCTTCCATTTTACCAATTAAAGACAGGATTTGTCTTCCATCATTTAATAGTGTTTTTAAGGTAAACTAAAGTCTTTCCACAGCCAATAGTTAGCAATGTTCACATATCTAGGAGGAGTTGGAGTACTTTGTACACAAAATAGAAGCGAAAGATGAAAAATAAATAAAGAATTCTCCACGTTAACTAATTTTAAAACAGTTATAGCATGTTTCATTTCTAAAAAAGACGGGAGTATCTTTTTTCGACGACCATGGTGGTCGGGGCCAACATGTGCGCACCTCAACTAATTTTACGGGGTAGCAGTTACCTCTATCAATCAAGACTTGGACGGGTAAAAAAAATTGCCTAGTATTTTTGCCTCCGCTGGGATTTGAACCTAAGACCTCATGATTCTAACTGACTTCATTGACAACTAGGCCACATTGTTGGCTGCAAAGACAAATGTACTTTTACTTTTACACATCCTACAATAATAATTATGCAATGAAATGCATCGATCAACATGACAGTGCGATTTGCTTATATATTTTCGTTTATAGTCTAAAACATTCCTTCTCCTAGGATGAAGATGTCCGAGCCAACTTGCATGCATCTTGACTATTCCACCAGGTACCTTTTACCTCCCACCAGCCTTGGTAATCCTATCCACCAAGGCTTAGGCATATGAGACACGATCACCTATTTTTTTGCCAAGAATTTAGAATTAAGACCTTAGGTTCTCCTCCACTTCATTGACCACTAAGCCACACCCTCGAATGCTCTAAAACATTCCATTTTTAAGTTCACCTTATATGTCACATAGTGCTAAAATGAAAAGAACATTCAGAGAAACCATGATAAAAATAAGATATACCTTTTCGACTGCCTTCACATTCTTGCGCCATTTTCTTCCCTTACTCCCGCTCCTTTCTTCTTGATGAAGTGCATCAGTTGCTTTCTTCAATTCTTTCGCTTTTTTACCTAGCTCGGTAGCTTCCTACAAAATCAAAATGAAGCATCATGAGTCATGACACCAGCGTGTATACCTTTCTTTATTTTATTTTAAACATCCAATCAGGAAAATATGCAAAGAGCTTCTAACAGAAGAAAATACCTTGATATACTGTGACCGTGTAATAACAGCCTTTGGACGCCTGATGAACGAAAATATAAGTCCCAAAGGAAGACAAGCAATGCCAACACCACCAAAAATCTGGAGATAATATGTGAAGCAGATAAGTCAGTACCAAACATGCATATTAGGGTGACGGGTTCTCTTCTTTGTCCTCCAATGCTGCTCCTCAACCTCACAAGAACCGATCACCCTAACCCCCTCAACTATAATCAGAGGACACAACAAAACATTCATGGTCAAGTGGCCACCCTTACACAAAATTTATTTATATTCAACTGCAAATGACAGAAAAATTACTCAAATCGATTCTAAGGTCTACACTTAAAAACCAGCTAAGTGATGTCTAAGAACTCCAAATTAAGAGGCACTCTACCAAAACAGAAATGACTGAAGAACTGAACACTCAGTCTCTTCATCACAACAATAACATTCAAGTGTCTAAAATTAAGTATTGTCATACCGTGAAAAGTACAGATCCAACAATAGTAGCCAGAGCAACAACATATTCAGGAAAAGTAGCACGCATAGTCCAGGTTGTCTCAGAGGAAGCATTAGCAGAATATGAAGAACACTGGTAACAATTGAAGGCAAGGATTAGAAAGGCGGCTTTGGAACAAGACATTAAACTACTAATCGATGCTTACATAAGCTCAACTAACTAAGAAACAAAAACATTTAAATTTGCACCAACCTGACGGGCACCATTTCCAATACATTGTTGACCATTGTTAAAATCAAATGAATTCGGAAAGGAAGTGGTGGCTGATGACAGGTGTCTTACAGTGAAGTCTGCCTTTCCAGCGAGCCCTGAAATACTCAAAAGAGGGGTAGATAAAGATCAGAAAAGAAGTGTGATGAACAACAAAACCAAAGCAAATTACCCGATCTTAAGCAATTAAATATAACTAGATACTTCAGTATACTTATCAGGAAAAAAATATGTGGTAAAATGTGCAAGGAGATCCACAAAGTTAGAAGCAATGAAGGTAACAAATTGTAATTGAAAACTATATAAACCCCAAGGAAAGGGATGAATGTAACTATGTAAGTAAAGTATGTTCCGCATTGCATAATTAAGCAAAGAGCAAGGTGCCAGATTAGCAGCAGTTTTGGGGTCCCAAAAGTTCATAAGTATTAGCAGTGGCAGTAAAATTCTTGATGACATGCCGCATGCGGAGGACAAGATCACCTCCCCCTCTCTTTTGGTTCTTCAGATCCACAAGTAAATCATGCATAAAGTTTCAAAATCTGGCCCAAAAATCACACTTTCATATCTGATAAAAAATAGACCAAAGTAGCACTACAACAACTAGAGTGGCAAAGATGGGAAAATCTGTGGGACGGTTGTGATTGAGCCACAAACCAGATGAGACATTCTTGACACCATCTTGTGTATAATCAGGAGTATTTAACTTATAATAAGAAAACTAAAATGGCAAAATACAACTCCTAACTCTAGGCATATAATCCCCATAAACAGCATCCAAATATTCTTCTTTTCGTATTTGTCCTGTCATCTATAGGGGGCAAAATTCATGATAAAAACCTCCTAACTGAAGAAACTGTAACACATGATAGTGAAGTCCAAATAAGAAACACAGCAACTACACGTGATAGTGAAGCCCAAATAAGAAACACAACAACTTCCCTCAATAAGCTGGTAATTTGAACCATTACACAACTAAAACACATGCTTTTTTTTTATGTCAAGGAAACCCGCAGCCGCTACCCTTTGGGTGCGCACAGGGGTTTACTCCTATGCAATAGCTAGCAAACCACATAGGAGAGGTAACCCGCACTAGGAAAGCCCGGTGCGACGAGCTCGACCCAGAAGGCAAACTCCTTGCTTTCGCTGGCAAGGAGTTTCGAACTTGAGACCTCCAACATGGAAGTCCCAAGCCCAAATCACTAGGCCACCCGTGAAGTCCAAATAAGAAACACAGCAACTACACATATAGAGAAGCTCAAATAAGAAACACGATAACTCCCTCAATAAGCTAGTAATTTGAACCATTAGACAACTAAAGTAAGTATGTGGATGTTACCTTTATACCAATTTCACTCCATATCCAAGACTCACGTTTTTTTTTTTTATGACAAGGGAAACCCGCAGCCGCTACCCTTTGGGTGCACACTTTACCCTGCTCCTATGCAATAGCACGCAAACCACATAGGAGAGGTAACCCACACTAGGCAAGCCCGGTGCGACGAGCTCGACCCAGAAGGCAAACCCCTTGCAAGGGGTTTCAAACTTGAGACCTTGCCTATGAGAACTTCTCAATGCAATCATCAGTTCAAGCCACAATAAAGGAAGAGAATGTAGGTTAACTGCTAACAGTAGCCAAAAGATACTCTTAACTCTTTCATTTAATGGATACAGATAATTCATTGAGTCAACCCAACTAATTTTGGTATATGGCATAGTTGATTGTCATCTAAAATACCCAAATTCTGACATTTCCTGATCAAAATTAACTAGTCCCCAAGCTCATCTTACATCACATTAGCATCCAAAACTAGAAATGCACAGGATAGTATACATGTCAACAAGTCTGATCACCACAAAGTTACTCAAAACATACCATATAAAATTCCAAGCAACAAAGCACACACGATTGCTGTGACCAACACCCAACACATTGCACTTTTAAGCCTTTTGGCAATTGTCCTACAGAATACAGAAAATCAAAACATCAGAATAGCAATTCCATACCATACACATCATGTCCAAAATTGTTCGAATACACGTACTTATCCTGGTCGCCTTCGTAGTAGAACATAGCAAAAGGAATGACGAAGAAAACGAGAATAGCATCAACAATGTAGATAGCAAGCCATAGTTGCTTCATCGGGAGCGTAAGATTACACGCTCCATTATAAATCGCGTGTTGACAAGCCTGCCGATTTGCAACATCGGCCGGTAACATGAGAATAGAAATGGCGGCGATTGAGAGTCCAAAAACGACAACAAATTTGGGGAAATAGGCTTGATTAGCATCATCAGGATGCTGATAATTGATGAGAAGATAGACATTGAATATGAAAACGAGAATACATACGACTATGGCTACAATAACCAAGGCGAGATTGAAATCTCCCATTGTTGTGTGAGGATTTCTCGATTCGGATCAATTTTGAAGGTTGATTCGAATCGGAACAACGTGTGAATGAGAAGAATTTAGGGTTTGGGTTTGAAATTTGATGAACAGAGGCCCTTTTTCAGATCTGGGTTTTCGAAAAGAAGGGGAAAAAGAGGACGGGCGGATTTGCTCCGGCAGCGGTTTGATGTGTTTGAGCTGGGGAGTTTTACGTATTACTAATTTGTCCTTTTTCAAAAAAAATATTTTTGGTCTGCCAACAGCAATGGAACGCAGAGGGACTCGAAATATGTCTTCTAATTTCTAATTTCGATAAGCACAAGTAAATGTTTTAATTTATAAAAAGTTGAATAGGTAGATATATTAGTGATTGTGTTTATATTTAGTGAATATTTCATCATTTCTTTAGTATGTTAGTAAAAAATTATGTATATATAAAATAATGATATGGGTCAATTTTTATATTTAAAAAATATGAAATCATCATATAAAATTTTCAAATTAAGTTTTTTAAATTTGAAATTTTATGTCGTGATTTAAAATTATGAGATGAAATCACTAAACGGAGGGCTTAAATGTAATTTGAAATATAGTATTAGTAGAGGGAACAGGCTGGCAAAAGTAAGGCATTATTTGTTGTTTCCAACGGTTTCGCTGGATTAGAAAATTTTAAAATATGCACTCTATGCCCTCCACTCAGACAGTCGCCCATAATTTTCTACTTGTTTTTTTCTTTTTTTTCACTTTTACTAAGGTCGAAATTATAGGTCATGTTTAAGAGGGGAAAAAAATTAAAAAATATTTCTTTAAAAAATAATCTATTTTGTGGTTACTCTATGATGTATGTCCAAAATTAGACTCGTTCAAATCTTTTCAATCTCTCTTCAATTTTAGTAGGATTAGTTGATTTTTGATTTATTTAAAAGTCATCTAAAACTATCATAGTTGATAAAATTTGATAGAATTAAATTTTCATAATTTAATATCCTACAACCAATCAAGAAAAGCAATATACTCATAATGTTTATTATAAATTCATAATCACGTAATGTATCGCTCTTATTATAAAGAGACGTATGAAAAATAGGAGTATTAAATTTGTATATGAAATATAATCTATAACTGATTTTGTTAAATAATCAAGTTTGTATACTTTAACACTTTTTGTAATACAAATAGTGTGTTTTAATTATACAAGATTCTATTAAATAGGATTTAACATTTTTTGTAATACAAATAGTGTGTTTTAATTGTACAAGATTCTATTAAAAAGGATTTTGTTCCATACAGTTGACCATAAAAGTTTCAAAAGTATCTATATTTTTCTAAAGATCTATAATTGAATATACAAAATAAACATTATGAACACCTCAAAGTCTAGTACCTACAACTAACGAATATATTTTTATCTAATGCTGGATTATAATATATTCTTTTTGAAAAATTAAGGACTAGAATATTATTTTTTAAAATATGGATTATAATATTGCTTAGATTATAATTTATTTTTAAAAATAAAATAAAATAAGATGTATTTTAAATTTTAAAACGTGAATTTTATCAACTTTTAAGATACAATTTTTTGTCACTCTCAGAATTTCTACCCCTCCGGCTTAAATAAATAGTCACTTTAGCTCAGAAATAATTGTCATCTTAAGAATTTAAGACTCAAATTTACAATTGTTTTCAACTATAATTTTGATATTAAAGAGTATGAATAATATTAAAGAGGAACTAATCAAATCTGCTTTCATAAAATAGGGATAATTTAATAAATTATATCTTGTATATTTATTATAATTGGTGTAAAAAAGCTAACACTGCAATTAAAATAGAATGGAGGGAGTGAAGACATTGAAATTTTTTTTGGATAAATTCATATTGAATTTTGGATTAAATCATAAATTTATAATATGTCGATCAAGTCAATTTTTTTGTTAAGAAACTTGGATTAATGTTTAAC
Source organism: Solanum piurae (assembly GCA_029582685.1). NCBI lineage: Eukaryota > Viridiplantae > Streptophyta > Magnoliopsida > Solanales > Solanaceae > Solanum > Solanum piurae. The sequence goes on along the minus strand of JAJOOO010004769.1, from coordinate 8,612 downwards.
TTACAATAATATGAATTAAATGAAGTTTAATTATATTTGGGTCAAACTATTAAATTGACAAGACAAGTCTAATACTCTTCAAAATCAAAGTCCGCGAAAATTACTTGAAGATCAAATACTTCAAACCTTAACTCATGCTTATGTAAAGGGATCTTTATAAGGGAAGAAAAAAAAAATACAAAAGGAAACTCTGCTTTTGAGTTGTGTTATGCAAGTCTCATGTATACAAAGAAGTCTTCATTTTCAAGTGGCGAGCTCCAAGTTTTCATATTGTGATCAAAGTTAGATTTTACATTCGTGGTGAAATTCCAACAAGTATTCCATCGAATTTTGTTCTTGAATCGATAACCATAAAAACAAAAGTAAAAAGATTACATCTTTTTATAAAAAAATTTATAAAAATTGTAACCCTCATAAGTTATTGAGATCAAATAGTACTATTTCACTTGTTTAAAATGAGCCTATGAATTGTGAACATGCATCGAAGGATATGTGGATTATCTTGATATCTGAATATGAAAATTTATGTTCACTCACCTTTATGAATTTAAAAGTTGGATTATGATGGCATTTTGTGATACTAATTATTTAAACTGTGGATTGAACTAATACCAAGTTTTTGTGCAATTGAAAAATTGAAATGATTTGATTGACTTATATAAATTGTGTATAGCATGAATATGTATGTGTTATTCTGGGATCGATATTGCATGACTACGCGCGCGTACACTCACATATACATAGAGAGAGAAAGCAAGTGTATACACAAAATAAGTCAATATAATCTATTAAATTGTGAGTCCTGATTATTCAATAAAGAAAGCAGGTGTATACACAACATATACATAATATTCATATCATTATTTTTATATATTAATTGTTGAAATATGTGAAAGTGAAGGATTACATGTTGAGAAACTACTTTATTTCACTACTTTATTTCTTCTTTGATGTTGGTTGGGTTCGAATATCGTATTTGTAGCTACTAGTTTGTGTCTTTCATAGATGCAATTTTAATAATGGTAACTAATTTTAATAAAGCAGTATAAGGAATATGACTCTCGTCAGTACTTCATTTGACTGTCAATCGATGATATTGTTTAGAACATGTGTTTTTTGGCACTCATTCTTATTTTTTGCTCCTCTATTGTGCAGATTTTAAGCCCTAATGGCAGATGATCCTCATTTCAACTGCTGCTCACTGAATTTTTTGAGGTAGCGACTTGTTATTCCACAACATTCAAACTTATCCCTTATTGCATTTTCTTAATCTTTATATTTCACACAATATAGCACTTTAAATCATGTTCTTGTGGTCTTAGAAGTTTGGATTCATGTCACCAAATCTTGGAATTATGATTATTATTTTTCCATTTTTATCTTCAACTTTATGGAGAAAAATAATTTGCTTAAGACTTGTTTCACTTTCTAAATTTCTTTATTTTTCGCATTTGTGAATTTTACGAAAATAATTTGCTTAAGACTTGTTTCACTTTCTAAATTTCTTTATTTTTCGCATTTGTGAATTTTACGCGGGATTAAAATAAGTGTCATCATGGTTCTTGATTTTTGGGTTATTACCCTTGGTAAGTTATGAAATTTTTTAAGGTATATATTTTGAAATTGAACTCATATCTCGTAAGGTGTAACTTATATTTTTTCATTTTTGTTTTTATGTCTATTATGTGAAAATTATTTTTGACTATTTTTTTAATTACTTAAAATGTTAAATAGCAAAAATTAAAAATCATCAATTTGAGAGGAGCATCATTGGTTATGGAAATCACACGGCTTACTTACATTCTTCGAGACACCAACTAGCGCTGCACAATGCTCTTTTTCTTTACTTAGATAATAAGTATTTTATCTACTCATCTTCTCATCTCATCAACAATTCAGTTCTTCATGATGCATATATTTATCACTCAACTCATCTTTACCACTTAAATTTCAACATGTTTATTTGATGCTTTTAATTTTGCTTATCAGTCCATTATTTATGTGCATGAGTTCGATATTTTTATAAATCAGTAAAAAAAATAATGAAAAGTTCTTCCCAAATCAATAAGGGACACTTTCTTTTCGAATGCTACAAGTTTTCTAACATATTTCACATTTTATCTTTAGATATTTAAAAGTAGTAGGTGAAAACGATCTAGTTGAATCAATTTTAAAAGGTCCAATTAACTTCCAAATTACGTCATGTTTGCATCAACTTTGTCAAGTTCACAAAGGAGATGGACTTAATTAAAATATATGTCGTAAAAACGTATGAAAAAGAGCTTGGAAGTAATTAAACAAAGAAGAAGAAGTAAAAGGAGATAGCACATGTTTTTTTCCTCTACATTTTTTTATAATCATAATATTTAAGTCAGCTTACACATATCTCAATCAATTTTATAAAATATTTATCATCTCTGACCAACACAGTTACAAACTACCACATATCATTCACCTTAGTCCTTTGGTTGATTAATTTGCATTGTACTCATTTGGATATGAATCTCACAAAGGATCAACTCAATAGTATAAGAGAACATGATAACTATGTTTGAACATTTATACACTTCCATTTTCCAATGGAAACACTATCATTTGTGGGACTTATCTCTGCCCACGTACAATAAACTTTAATAACAAATATTTAAAAAAAACTAAAAGAAAAATCTAACAATAATGAATGAAGAAACTTTTAGCCAATACTAAATATAATATGTCCCACTTTAGAAGTTAAACATTTTTCTTCATTAACTTCATACGAATTAAGCTCGCTTTCTCGATCGAAAGCTAAGCGTACCAAATCGTCTAAGAAAAATTTTTAAAAATAAATTACGAATTTAGATATTAAAACGACGACGAAAATTGTACCAATTTTTCTTGCAAATCCCAACAATTTTCCAAGTGTTTTTCTCAAAGCTTATTGTCTCTTGTGATCTCCCCTTCATCATCTTCTTCTCTTTATTTACTTCCTCTCAAGACTCTCAATGCGTTTTGTAATAAGAAAAATAAATAAATTTTGTTTTTCCAATTTTTTTATCCTCTTTAAAATGTAAAATTTCAATTTGTTAATATAATTTAGTTTTGTTGTTAAATATAGTAAGCTGAGTTTTTCCCGGTAATATAGTTTATTCCTTACCATTAGTATATTTAGCATGGAATTATTTTGATGGGACAACTTTTTGAAATTTCTAATGGATTGCATTAGCTTGTATTAAAAAAATAAAAAAAATAAAGGGTTGGTAATTATTTATTTGCTTATCCATTTATTTTTTATGTGTGATTGTCCATTATTTTAGCATTTTTTCTCTCTCTCACACACACACAACTCTACTTTGATTTATTTTTGGCTATATTATTTTTAAAGCCTATTCATTTCATAATTCGTTTGCAAACTGAACCAAAAATTAACAGAAGAGAGGTGTGAGGGGGACTCTTCTCTTTGGCACTCATCCTTGGCTTGGGGAGTGCTCTCTCTCTTCTGTGTCAGCGAAGGAAGGATAAGAGCAACCGGGGCTTGAATGCTTGATGACTTGTGGTGAATTTATTTAAGATATTAGATGTTGAATAGTATTTTATTACTCCATTCTTAATAGCGATCTTTAAGATTTTGATATATCTATTATAAAAATTATTAACAATATTTAAAGAAATATTTGACTAAGTTACCCTAATATACTGAGAGGAAAATGTAAAGAAATATCGGGCAAAAAATGAAAATTTATTCAGACAACTTATTAAACAAGGATAAATTTGAGGGAAAAAATAGAGGAGAGATTAAATAATAATTTGGTAATATATATGAGTTTAAGTCCTTATATATATCAGGGTATATTGATGTATTATTAAGTTAGTATGACATTTTAACTCTTGAATTACAAGGATTAGACAGCAAAAATGTATGTCACTTTAGAACAACAAAAGGAAGGTATTTTCATTCCCGTATATGCAAAAAATTAGATAAAATTTGACAAGATGTGGGCATTTTTCGTTATAATAATTTGATTTGATAATAGTGTCACGATAAAAAAAAATGGGTGTGATGACATTCGTTTATTCTCATCAAGATAAGTCAGCCTCAATCCAACGAAACGAAAGAAATGTGGAAAGAAAACAAAAATGAGATAAGAGCGGAAAACTTATTCATTCTAGTATAACCCCAAAACTTGGTTATCACGTGTACAAACCACTAATATAAAAAGTGTGGAATTTAAAGATAATTACAAGTCTCAATGTCTTTATTTCTCAAATAGAACAAAGCATAAAATAAGGAGCAAGAGGGACCGTCAAGATAACAAATTAACAAATACCTCTCAAAATTCTTTTGACAAGCCTCAGAACTAGGAAAAGAAAAAGAGCAATCACACGGTACCGAGCTCGCAACTTACACAAGTGTAGAAGCAAGGAATGAGTACCAACCAACATGGTACTCAACAAGTAACCAATTAAACAAGGCAAAACTAGCTAGAAAATGAGTACTCCTTTCATCCTAACCAAACCTCCTCAAATTACAACTTGCATAGGAATCAGCTCAACCCTACAGTTTCACAATACACAGTTCACAAGGCTTAACAATCACAGTTAAATAGTCATAGTTCAACAACCAACAAGTATCAAGTATGTCAATCACAAGTATCAGTTACGTCATTCATAAATATCAAGTAGATCTCTCTCAAATATCAGATGCACCAAATCACAATGGCCGGAACCATTTTCCTTCGGCTTTATATCACATCACTAGCCGAAATTATTTCCCTTTGACTTTATATCATATCACTTGTCGGAGCCATTTTCCTTCAGCATAATATCCCTAGCCGGAAGCATTTTTCTTCGGCTTTATATCACATCACTAGCTGAAACCATTTCCCTTTGACTTTATATTATATCACTTATCAGAACCATTTCTCTTCGGCATATACATCACATGTCTTGTCACTATGCACAATAATCAATACAAATAAGCAGTTTCATAACATAAGGATGAGATAACAACTCAAGCAATTTGAGTCCACATTAATGCCATCAAATTATTCCATCAATCAAACAAATAGGGTACACAACAAAGTAATACACAAAGCATTATGATCAACACGTTGTCTTTTCATTAATCCCCTTTTTATTCATTAAGATTAATCAAGTGGAACAATGAACTCATCACCTCATTCTCATTTCTCCCCAACACACACAATGAAGGGATATACAAGTTTTATAAGGTTTAGAAATTCTTTTGCCTAAATTCAATCAAATAGTCAACTAGACTTGAGTCTTTCATTTCCAAACAACGTCCAAATCCACCTAATCTATTTCAATAAATAATCACAATAAGATTTCGTAAATAGCAACACCTAACTCATATATTTTGAAAAATGGGTCAATCAACTCAAAACCTCAATTCCAAAAATGAGGTTTGAGTTCGAAAATCTTTAGTTGAAGATGTTACCTAAGACATATGGAACTCATTGGTGAAAACCATTTCGAAAAAGGAATAAAAATCAGTTCACAATCACCATTTTAGTTCAAAATCATTAATTTGATCTGCTGAAACAAAAAAAATGATGAAAAAAAATCCTTTTACGTTTAAGATCATGAATTTCGTTAATATGATGGAGTATTTTTGGGTTTCCATTATGTAGATCTAGGATTTATGGGTTAAGTCGTAGTTATGAGATTCGACGAAGAATCCGATTAAGAGATCTGAGCTGAATTTTCAGATGTTGAAAGTAAAATTTATTGAGTTTGTATCAGGTTTAATTTGATGTCGCCGTCACAAATGAGGATAGATCGCGTGGTGATAAATGGGTGAGGGTGGAAAAGAAGGTTGAGGCTGGAGGAAGGTTGATTGGGGATGGTGATTGGTGTGGTGGAGGAGGAGGAGGGGGAGAGGTTTTGGGAGATATTTGAGAGGATTTGTGTCGGAGTTGAAAAAATGGATAAAACAGAAGATGAAGAAGTCTTTTCAATAACTTGCAATCGATTAGTCGGAAAGATAAAATATTTGAAATTCAAAAATAAAGTGATGAAGATAATTGGTAATACCATGGAGTGATTTTAGGCGTGAAAAAAGAAAATAAATCGTGGGATGGTAGTTTACAGTGATGTATCCGGAAGAGTGAGAGAAATTGTGAAAAAGAAGATTTTTTGTAATTTTGGGGAATGGTAGGGAATAATAATAATAAAAAAGGGTAAAATGATGTGTAGATGCTTGAATGAAGTACAAATTACTTTGATTCAATCATACATAATATTAGGTTTATAGTAGAAACTGAAAATAGTAATAGTTGTTACGAAAATTTTTTCTCTAATCAAGCAAGTAAGTCAAACAAATCACTAATTAATTTATTGATATAACTAGGAACAAAATACAACGCCGCAAGCTCGACTAAACCTAGTCATCCATACCACAAGTAACAAAGAGGCGGATTCTCAAATAGTACATGACTATTTTAACAAACGAATCAAGCATCAAACAAACGAAGATCACTAATGAAATCAAGTAACATCACCAAATTTAGAAACAAAAAAAAACATTTGAAATGTATGACTTTGAATCTAATTATTACAGCGCATGAAGTTCAATATATTAGGAATCAATATATGTTTAATCAACATTTTCTGGAGGTGCTTGTGTAGAGGAAGAAGCATTGTTTTCCACCTGCGATAAATAATTTTTCAAATCAAAATCAAGGGAGTTCAACCAAAGCTCGACCTCATTCACCCCCTCTTCATTAAATTTCATAATAGATTCCCACATTTTTTTCATGTCAGTTTCCTCAGTGCCAGATGTCGGATTAGATAGACCCCTTTCTATGATATCAAGCTCGTCAAGCTCAGCTTTTAGTTCGCTCCCTTTGTTTCGAGAATTTTCAATAGCAATACGGTTACTTTCACTTGGCTGTGTATTTGGACTAAAAAACCGATCTACAATAGCATCAAGTGTAGGGTGAAAAAAAGAGTAGGGTTTATCGGTCGGAGAAAATAATGTTATCCCCATGTCAACATCATATTTCCCAACCAATTCACTAGCTTTTTTATATAATGTTGATCGACGCTTTGAAAATGCTGTGTATCGAGCATCTTCATTTTCTATTTTGACTATTGAAATCTTTTGACGTCCTAAAGTGTTTTTTTCTGCCATGACTCAACTTTGAGGGAAAATGATTTTTAAAAAAAAGTTTATTGATAAAACGCTCAAGAAAGTGTGGTGCTTATAAAAATGAAATAAGATGATTATTTATACAAAAAATTCTTCATAGTTATGATAAATTTCTAGCCAAATAGTACAATAAAAAGTAGATTTCTTGCAAAATGCAAAAATTATAGTAACAAAATAAATTTATATGGTAAGAAAATCAAGTTTCTAGTCAAATAAATAAATATTTCAATATGGTTAATAAATTTTGGTAAGCTAATGAGAATATATTTTTCAAAACAAAAGAGTAAAGCTCATTTTCCCCCTTAAGATTTTGAATTTGAGAAACGATACCCCTTCACTTTTGAATAAGATGATAAATGAGAAAATTTACACTCTTTTTTTTTACACTAAATAGCATAAAAAGTTAAATATTACACTCACATACCCCCATTTCTTAATAATTTTAAATATACACAGTCGGCACAAAAAATTTACACCGCATAGCCTCCCGCATAAGGTTACATATATATGTATATTAATATAATATTCAATTTAATCCATTAAGTTGTCCGCTTGATTTTCTTATATGATTTCTTATTTACCAATTTAATCCTACAAATAAAATGTACAACATAAGAATAATCCATAAAATTTATGCTAAAAAACGACAATGAAAAAACTAAATATGAGGTAAATAATGATCAAAGACTTAATTATTTTGATTTCTTTCTTCCTAACAATTAAGAATTTTTTATTTTTCTCTTTCTTTTTTCCGGTTCACTAAATTTTTTGTTTTTATTTTTCTCTTTGTTAGTTCCTTTTTTGTTTTGTTTTGTTTTATCTTAATTTTTAAATATTTCTTCGTTAGATTATATTTTAAATATTTTTTCATTAGATATATTCTTATAGTATTATTGACTAATAAGTAATGTATGAACGGTAAATCTTAATGATACCACAAAAATATATATACTCTTATATTATCATTGACAAATAAATAATTTCTTAACAAGAAACCTTAATGATACGACAAATATATATATATATATAGTATCAATTAAGCAAAATTATCACTTGGGGAATCAATTGTAATTATTCAGGGGCATTAATGTAAGGGGTATATATTTGTAATTAATTTGTATTTATGGGATATTTGCTTAGTTTTCCCATTAATTTATTTCAAAAGATTTCTTTTGACCAAAATAAAGTCAGCTTTGCATTTACAATTAAATCTGGTTTGTTTGACACTTTCAACATGATTTTCTTTATTTTCAGGTTTCGAACCTGAGAAATGTTGCTAAATGTGGGACAATAACATTATAGAACCCCAACCCATGTTGATTGTAGTGTGGTCATCCTCATCCCATTTATAGATGAAAGTAACAAGTGTCATGATGTCACGATCCAAAAATGGACGTGATGACACTTGTCTATTTCCACCAAGATAAGTCAGCCTGAAATGCAACGAAATGAAAGAAATGCG
>JAJOOO010004768.1:0-33732 GCA_029582685.1 Solanum piurae | reverse complement strand
AATATGATAATATAATCATGATAATAATTATATTATTTTTTAATACATATGTAAGTAAAAATGAACGGAGAAAGTAACGTGTTGGTGGGAAGATATTTTAATCAAATGGAACACTATAGTGAATGTAGCATGGACATATATTTTTGTCTTCCTTCTTCATTGGCTATGTATTGTTCCATATGTTTTTTCTTTTTTATATTTTTATTGAGTATGCAATTTTTTAAGTATGAATTTCCTGTTATTTTGTGCTCATTTTAATTTTAGAAAATGTTACGGCACAAGATATACTCCTTGATAGCTATATAAAAATAGATAAGAAAATAGTGATTGGTCATAAAATATTCTTAAATCAAATTAAGGATTCTATAAATAACACTTTAAATTTTATTCATCAATTAATTTTTATTATATTGAAAAAGGTAAATATTTTATATCACGATAAAACTTCTATAAGATACTAGATACTTTCATTAGACAACAACTATTTATATGTATGCGGCAGAAAAAATGAAAAGACTACCATTCTACAAAGATAATGTAGAAACTTAATGAAATGAAATATTTTTCATCAAAGGTGATGTTCATATATTAAAATTAAATTATGCTACTAAAATGTATATATATAACAAAGTGTTGGTCAAGCTAAATATTTGACATACACTCAAGCCTCTATTTAACCATCATTCGTTATAACAACAAAGTACCCTTTTTTTTTGTAAAATTACCTCTCTATGATAGTCTTACTCAAATATTAATTGAGTAATAATATTTTGTAAAAAAAGATTATGTATAAAGATAAAATATTGAAATATTTATGGTAATCCTTATTAGTGTCATGCACATACTAAATTTCAAGTGTGAATTTTTAAGAGAATAATTATACTTAAATGGTGTCCATCATTTATGTTCATAACCTCAAGAAGAAAGGCTATTGATATTTATTTTTTACATAAATTTGTTGGTTAGATTTGTTTACAAAATTGAGTGAAGTAAAAATAATACTACTAAAGAAATGTCACTTTCTCACCATATTTAAATTCTGAATGTATTTTGAAATGTTTAAATGATATCTGGTCAATATGATCTCAAAATACAAGCAACTCTATGACAATATGTATTAATCATTTCAAAATATTGGTCTTATGTTCTTTCAATTATAACTATTTACTGAAAACATTAATTTAGTAATATTAATTCTATTTTACAACATCGTATACTATATATGTGATATACACGTGCAATACACGTGCCGTGAAACTAATATATATATATATATGACAGAAAAGAGGTTACCACTTTTTGGGAAATGTTTTTTACTTTTATGATATTGAAGAAATGAATTTCTAATTTTCTATTAGTCAAACATCTAAAATAATGTAAGCCCTTATTAGTTAATTGCACACTACACCAACTAGGGATAAGTGCTTTGGGTTTTAAAAAAATAAAAAAATTAGTAGTACTAATTAGAACTTTTAGGATGTGCGGAATTGTCAGTGATGGCGGTATATTTTTTTTTAAGGACAAAGATCATAAGTGCAATTTTTTAAATTAGAGGTCACGTGCATACAGTATTTCTTAACCAAATTTGTGAGGTAGTGATTGTGATCTACTAGTAATAAACTACTCTTATCAACGTGGATTGTGATAAGATAATTGAGATTTCTGTATTTTTGATTAAAAGTTTCGAATTTAAGTACTGAGTATAAAAAAAAACTTGTTAAGACTTCAATGCAGATATCGGAAACTGAATGAAAGTCTCCCACAACAAAAAAAAAAAAAAAGGAAAAAGTAATTGACCACTCCTAATACTGTTTGACCTAAACAACCTTTTCTCCCTATAAATCATATAAATGTGGACCATTTTTTTCTTTTTTCAACTTTCTTGGGAGTCCCAGGTATGGAAAAAGTGAAATGGAAGGGGAAAAACTTATCCATAGTTAGTGATAATAGTGATTATTTTCTATAATTAAGTACTAACAATCCATGTACAAGCACACATTATGTATTATTTGAGTTGCTATAAACACATTTACCAAATGTGGGAAGAAATATAAACGTATAATTATATGAAAAATTGAATTATAGATACTGCTTTAAGAGAAATCTTTAAAGATGATCAAGAAAGTGAATATTCTGCTTCAAGTCTCATTACAAAATTATGGAGCATCTTATGAGGTCTCAAATTAACAAACAAAGGGGTACAAAGAACTACAAGTGGAGACAAACTACTTGTTGTAACACTTGTCAAAGAGAAGGACAAACAATATAATGCACATCCTTTTAGAGTCATTATTGAAGATTAAACATAACTCTCACACATATCTAGACTAAGACAAACAAATGTGCAGATTTTCTAACAAACAAAGGCCACGAACATACAAAAGGTTTGCTAATCCAAGAAAAGACGAAAGGACATGAATTGCTTCCCCTAACAAACTTAATTAGTCATGTAGTTTATGAACGATATTAATTTTTTCAATAAACAAATTTATTTTAACCTAATAGGACAAACATATGTCTTGTATTTACCTGAAGTAGCAATTTTAAATTTTTTTTACAATATATAACAAAAAATTGGAGTTTATTTGTTTGCTTGGAGCTGTATCTATTCATGTTATATCAATGTATTAATTCGCTCTATATTTGTTTACTCTGATACATAGTGAATCGATAAATGTATCACAAGTTTTTAAAAATAAATTAGATAATTAGTCAAACAATCGCTCTGATTGGTAATTAGAGCTCAAAGCCCAAATTATACTGGAGTCCACTTATCCACTGTGAGCTTAATTTAGGCCCATTAAACCAATGAAGCCCAATTGACTCAAATTATAAAGCCCAAATTAGACTGGCCCATGAAATATAATAGTTCATTTTCTGCACAAATCTTAACTTTTCTTCAGTTTCAACTGGAAATGAAGCAAAGAAGAAACCTCCCTCTGATTTTGTAAGCAAATCCTTAAACATTCAATATTTGAATTTATTTTTTCTTCTTAAATTTACTATAATGTCTGATAAAGATTCAATAAATACAGTTATTTAGAGACTTTGTTGATACTCACAGAAGAAAAATACCATTTCTCCTAACCTAAACCTCATCTTGATGAATAAAGTTTGAATTTTTTTGTCCATTTTTTCAGTAAAAAAAAAACAATTTTGTGTGTTGAAATTTGATTAGCCAAGAATTGGTTTTCTCACAACAACAAACGGGGTGTGGGGAGGGAGAGTGTACACAGACCTTACCACTATTCTCTGAGTCACAGAGGCTGTTTTCGAGGCTTAAGAATTGGTTTTCTCACATCAACAAAAGGGGTTTGGGGAGGGTAGAGCGTACACAAACCTTACCACTATTCTCCGATCCAGAGAGGCTGTTGTCGAGGCTTAAGAATTGGTTTTCTTGAATTTAGTACTATGAAGTTGTCATTGTTGTACACAGCTAAAACAGCCTATAGGTTCTTGAGCTCCAAAGCTACATGGGGGTGTCATGTTAGTGCAAAGAGTAAGGTAAAAAGTTGTAGAAGTGAACTCATAAGTACTAAAAAACCTAAAGTGAAGTTAACTGAGCAGCAAAATCAAATCTTGGAAGCAATTTCAAATGGGAATTCTGTTTTCATTACTGGGTCAGCAGGGACTGGAAAAACCTATTTACTTCAGCATATCATCACTAAACTTAGGAAGATTCATGGGAAATCTCGGGTTTTTGTTACAGCTTCAACTGGGGTTGCTGCATGTTCCCTCAATGGGCAAACCCTTCATTCTTTTGCTGGAATTGGACTTGGTGATGCTAGTTCTGTGGATTTGCTATCTAGGGTTTCGTTGGATAAGAGAGCGTATCGAAGATGGAATAAAGTTAGGGCTTTGGTTATTGATGAGATTAGTATGGTTAGTGGTGAGGTTTTCGACAATCTTGAGTTCATTGCAAGGAGCATTAGAAGTGAAGAACTTGGCTGTGAGGAGAAGATTTGGGGTGGGATACAATTAGTTGTGAGTGGAGACTTTTTTCAGCTTCCACCAGTTATTAATAAGAAGGGACAACAGAAGGAATTTGCTTTTGAAGCTGATTGTTGGAATGCTAGTTTTGACGAACAAATAGAACTTAAAACTATCTTTAGGCAATCAGATGCACAGCTTATAAAACTGCTGCAGGGGATTAGGAAAGGGAAGTACGATTCCGAGGATTTGAAGTTATTGGATCAATGTTGCTCAAAGGTGGAGCCAGATTCTTCAGCTGTTCAGCTCTACCCACGGATTGAGGATGTGAGTAGAGTAAACGCTGAGAGACTCGACTGTTTAGATGAGGTACTGTTTCATTATCAAGCTCTTGACAGTGGTAAAGATCCTTGGAAGAAGCAGCTTAAGAATGGAATTGCACCTGAGCTGCTCAAATTGTGTGTAGGATCTCGGGTTCTCTTGACAAAGAACATTGATGTTGTTGGTGGACTTGTGAATGGTGCTACTGGTACAATCTTAGATTTTTCTGTTGTTCAAGATACTCATAAATTATATGACCGTGAGATTTCTGATATTTGCGGAAATGGTAACCTGCTACCTGTTGTTAGATTTGATTCTGGCCAAGAACTGATGATTGGTGTAGAAAGATGGTATGTAACGGAGGGCGATGAGGCTGTTGCAATGCGAAAGCAAATTCCACTCATATTGGCTTGGGCTCTAAGCATTCACAAGTGTCAAGGGATGACTCTGAACAACCTCCATACAGACCTCTACCGTGTTTTTGGCTTTGGGATGGTATATGTTGCTCTTTCACGTGTTAAAAGCTTGGATGGCCTTAATCTAGTCAATTTCAATCCGTCAAAGATCAAGGCAAACCCCAAGGTTTTGCAGTTCTATGAAAGATTATCTGCTGAGAAAGATGAACAAAAGGAACAGTGTAACTGATGATATCTAAATTTGGAAGTCTTTGATGTAAACCTTGAGTAATGGTAGTAGAATTGGGGGAAGTTCCTTTGATGATCTTAAGCTAGATATGTGTGTGGGAAGACATATATGTGACTTTTGAAGTAGAAACAAATCCGTTCAGAGCAATCCGGGTAGACGTAACAAAGATACAATCTTTGGTCATTCAAACCAGGGCATTGTGTTCTTCATTTCCTCTAGGTAGCAGATTTGTTTGCCAAGCAGCAGCACCTTAAATTTACAGAAAATCTGAGGATCTTCTGCCCATTACATAAACTTTATGAGGTGCAATGTCCGTTTTTCTAGATTGTCACTTGAATCCCAGGAACACGCGAAGTATCTCAGTTATGTAAAGACAGGTCTCCTTCTTTACGAGACCTACCGAGGTGCTCCTCCTATGTGTATCAACATATTTCTGTATATCTTATTATTATCAATGGAGTTTTCATTCAGCTATAGGAAGGGATCTTGATCCATGACAACCTACTGTACTCTCGATTGAGACTTTTGTATAACCAACTGGATATTTCAGATGAAATTTTTTAGTGGTTTAACATGTTTTATCGCCAAGCTCTTTCATCGGGGCTCCGTGAGCTCAGGTACCGGTAGCTGAATATGGCTATGTATCTTGCTACGTCTAGTGTATAGCCTATGAACATAAAACATTTGTATGATAACGATGGAACTTGGAGTATATGAGATTGTTTACGAGCTATTGCACCTAATTGAGCTTTGATTTAAGGATTGAACTTGAGATAAGTTGACGTGCTATTGCCTCATCGGCAAATAAAAATTAAGTTGATGGACTTGTCTATTTTCCAGTTGACCTTTATCATTGGTGTTTTGCTTTAAGAATTGCAATTCTCGAAAGTTTACATGTTGCCTCATAACCAAATAATAATAATTTTAAATATTAAACTAAGATATTCAACAATTGATGAACTCTCAAAATATTGATTAACCCTGGATATTTTTTCAAAAATTATATTAATATCATTTAAATTATAACATAATATATTTGGTTTTGATTGGCTGGTTTCACTCTGTAAATATTATATGTGAAATGTATTGCTTTCAATACATATATTTATATACAATATTATGGGTCCCATCTCCCACACTTTTTGACTTTAAATACAACGTTCCAAAAACATGAGTTAGCCGTTTTAGCAGTGAGAAAAAAGCTCCATTGATGTAACTCCCAGAGAACTTCTCCCAATTCCCTCAACCGCACCCTAATTTTGGAGAATTACACTCCGAAAAATCAACTTAAATTCTCTGTTTTTGGTATTTTAGAGACTTCATTCATGGCGGATTTCTCTTTTCTTTCTGATAGTGACAATGAAAAAGCTGTAGAAGATCTTCTCTCACAAGCAATGGATCAATCTGTTCTTGAACAAGTTGCTGCCATTAATTGTTCTGGTTTTACCGACTCTGTACTCCCCACTCAGCTCGAAGCTCGATTTCGCAAACTCAAATCCCTTCCTGCTGCTCCGGCAACTCCAAAACCCTCTGCTGTCGCAAGAAATTCGAAGAGTTTCGGTTCCTCGGAGTTCCCAAACACCCCTAAAACGAAGAAAATTGATGATGAAAATGAGAAAATTGAAGGAAGCCCAGTTGAGGAGAAAGGTTCTAAGATGAATTTGGAAGATGAGTTTGTTGAAAAACAGACGAAATCAAAGGTTAGTTCGATTGAAAATGATGTTTTCTCGAAAACCACAAATGGGAAAAGAGGGAACAAATCTTCATCTGGGCCAATATCATCTCCATCGGATTCTTCGAAGGATTGTTTGTCTCCACCAGCGAAAACTGGGTGTTTTTGGTGTTCACCTAAGAAGGGGTTTAATAGAAAGGGGAAAGAGAATAGGGGTGTGAAATGGGGGAAGGATGATGAGTTATTATCGGACTTGAGTATATTTTCGTCGAAAAATCAAGAGAAGTTGATGAAGAAAGCTATGGAGGAGCAAGAGAAGATTAATAGAGAAGCTGAGAAGATTGTTAAGTGGGCAAAGCAAGCATCTGCTAGAATGGATGTTTCTAGCATTGAAGATGAACTAAGTGATGATGACACTTTTAAATGACTGTGAGAATTCCTTTTATGCTGCTTTACTAGTAAACTTTATAAGATGCAATGTTCATGTTTTTAGATTGTCACTTGAATCCTAGGAACACATTAAGTATCACAACCATGTAAAGATGGGTTTTTGTAAAAGGCTGTTGGTTTCGTTGTCATCCAAAAAAGAAAACAGATTGGACTAGACTATTCTCTTTGTTGACATTTCTAATTGTGTTTTGATGCAATTGCCGCATATATATAACCTAATAAAAACAAAGTTCCATCATAATTAGCTACTCTGAAAAGATAAGAATTTTTTTATTATAGAGAAAAAAGTGTTTGCTAAAATTTGTACAGTTTGCGATAGCTGAAACAACCAAAATTAGAAGCAAAAGTGATCAAACAACGTATTCAAAAGTATTGACATTTAATCCTAAATACAAAAAAGGACAGAAAGAAATCACAGAGTTTTGAAGCGAATAATCATTCATCTGACTTCCAGTACAAACATAACGGACAGCAATGGAAGCCATACCGTCACATTCTCTCCAAACCATAGTCGCCCAAAAGAAAGAAAAAAGATGTTGAAATAAAAGTTGGAAGCATGCACAATAAGAATTAATCGATCAAAAATGTAGCTGCAACGCAAGCACATCTCATCAGACGGTTGGGCGACATGAGCGACTCTTTGAATTCGAATGATCAAACTTCAAGATGGCCTTCAGTTTCTGAAAAAAATTAAGTGCCCATGCCTGCAAGTAACACAATCAGAGGCTGAGAAAGTGGTCATGAAGCTAACACTCTGTACAAAAACTTGAAACCCAAGTTGACTACATTGGGCACTGATTGAAGTCAAAATATATTTTTGTATTCATTCAAAGATTATTTAATAGAAGGGGAGCTTGGAGTGATGATAAGTGGTGTACTGCGACCACGAGGTCATTTTTTCAAGCTATGGAAACAACCTCTTAATGAAATGCAAAGTAGTAAGATTATGTATATATATCCCTTCCTGGACCCATAAGTAACGAGAGCTTAGCGCACGAGACTATCGTTTTGTTCATATATAATTCAAGACAGTACAAACAGTAACAACATTCCTCATTTATTCTAACAATGAACATGACAGTGAGAATGAACAGATAAGGGCAAGTATTGATAATCAATTTCCTAGAGAGACTATGGAAGGAATGGTAACAGGAATTTTCCTCACTTTTTGTTCCCAAAGTGCCTCCCATAATGTAACTATAAATTAATAAAAACCAAAGACATTTGCGAGTTTTCTTTCCTCCAAGATTCTTTTTTCTTTTCTTTACTTTCGGTGCAGCTATAAGAGGTCATTGATTAAACAGACACATAACCCCCGCTAATGATGGAATGAATCACCGGAAGCCAAATTACCGAGCTGAGCCAAGAATCCGGTATTCAGTAATCGGTACGGTATTCAGTAGTAAATTTCAGAATTTTTGTACTCAGTGTGGTAATGCGGTAACCGGTACTACCTAAAGAGCGAAGTATCTAACTTTATCAGCCTTCGAGCAAGACCATCAGTTCACCAGTACTGCCAATAAGGACATGTTATAGCGCAGAGTATTGAAGGAGTGCTCTTAACCAGTACCACCTTTCTCTTTTTTAATGCTACACTTCATCTAAACGTATACAAGAGGAGAAGGTAATTCTATGCTTCAGGAAAACAACTCGAGCAATTTCTCATGCTTCAGGCAAACAATTTAGGAGCAATTGTCAAAGCAAGTTACCTACATCCTAGTAATCGAGTTTCAGATCTAGTCTTTTAAAACTTTTCATACTTTCGGATTTGCAAAGGAATCTCAATCTTAATTTTGGACTGAATCTGGACTTAGCTGTTTTCCGAGATTTATACAGCCATGCCAACTCCACCTTCAATACGTAATTACCGAATTACTGAACCAGAATTTACTGTACCGAAGCTTGATTTACTATACATGACCGAACTTTGGAAATACCAAACTGAAGGGGATTGGGTGAGAGAGGTTCATACCTTCCAGCGTCTTCTATGCAAAAGAATACGGTTGATTTCTTCCAACCTGATAATTATTCGCTGAAAAGTCGGTCTTTTTGGTGGTAGCTCCTCCCAGCAATCCTCAATTAACCTGTTGAAATAATCACTTTAGATACAATTGAAGGAAATTGAAAGAAACACAGGGACTTACTCTCTCAATCCACGAGCATACAACTTTTGTGAAGCTCTAAAGGGAGGGCGTTCATTTGCAACATATGCTTTGGCCACCTCAATTTCCTGCTTCATGGAAAATGGTGGACAGCCTTCAATTATCTGTGGAACAGAAAGCATATTAAGGCGTTTACATGTCTAAATTACCCGACGGCCCTCTTAAATATTAAGGGATTTACAAACATGCTAGAACAGTCGAGGTATTCCGAGTGAATTAATAAGGTAGAATAAGCATAAATTTGCAACAAATAAGAATAGGAGACAGTAGATGGCAATACAATCTTTTTAGACACAACTAACATCAACTGCAAAATATGGAGGACCCCGTTGCCTTCTTCCTCCATGAGATGAGATCTAGAATGCGTACATACCAACCTGTTGGTGGCTATCAGTCTGATATCATGCCCATTAGCACACATTACTCATCAAACTTCAGGTACATAAAGTAAAAAACTGAAAATATCTACGAAGCAAGAAGTGATAGCCAGCAGCCCACAAACAAACTAACATTTTTTTTTCCAGACAGGGCACAACTGGAGAGCCTTTTTCAGTAGTTTATGCATGAGAGGAAAGTATTAAGAATTAGAAGAGCTTACCTCTTGCAATATCAAAGCAAATGAGAAAACATCCACCTTGGTATCATACTCCTCATGCTTAAGAACTTCTGGAGCAACATATCTCCCTGTAAACCAAGAGGTCAATTCAACTTGATATTCTCATAAACTAAAACATTATAATTTTATATCACACCAATTGCCTTGTTAAAAACATGCATATAAAAACCTAGTTCTATAATGATTAAATAGGAGTGTTATCAACTAAATTTTGAGGCAACCAGTACTTATGCATAATTTTTTTCTAAATTTTTTTTTTTTCTCCTCTTCAAATTCTATTGTCAAATGTTCAAGAGAATAATTCTTTTGATGAAGAAAAAAAAATCAAGATACTCCTATCCCAAATCCTAGAGTTTCATTCACTAGCACAGCCATTTAAGTGTCTACACGTGAACTGTTTAGTATTTGCTGGCAAAAGATTCAAGGACCATATAAACACTTCCTGTGATTTTCAGTTTCAAATAAAAGATTCAAGGACCACATGCTGAATATTGGAGAGGAAACCGGAGGTGAAAATGTGTTTCATCAAAATTAAAAGGAAAAGTAGAACCATGAGACTTTTGAGCCTAAAGCCATTGTTTGTATACGCTTTGCATAAAGAAAAAAGGAACAAAATATAAGATTAACAAAAAAGTGACAATAAAGTAGCAGTAACAAATCATTAGTGTGAATATATTTCTTCAACAGCATAAAATGCTGGGATATACTCACATGAATCCTCTTGACGCGCCAATGGTCTATCTTCCTTGACAGTTTTGGTAAATTTCATCAGCTTACTAAGTCCAAAATCTGCAACTTTCAGAAGTCCAGAATCATCCCGTAATATGTTTCTGTCATTTCACTCAGAAATTAAAAGTTTTCCATACATTTGTCAGGCTTACTTCAGCCACTAAAGAACAAACAAAGCACATGACTGGCCACTGGGAAACAGTCAGGAAGACTATAATAACATACTCGGGCTCCAGGTCTCGATGAATTATTGCTTCAGGTTTATGCTCATGCAAGTAGTTTATTCCTCTGCAAAATGTATACAAATATGACTATATGAGACACATAGACGCAACTATAAGAAAGACAAATTCAGATTTCTCAACATATTTATGTACACAGCTTCTTCTACAACTGATCATGAAGCTGTGCAACTACTTTGCTTTCTAATGAAGATTTATAATCATTATGGAACCCCGAACCTCAAAGGCCAGTACAATACTGTGTTGAGATCAACAAAGTTGAAAAACTTACAACCCAATGGTGAAAAAGCACAAATGCATGAAGAGATACAAAATGAGTGTAACAATTCTAAATTATACATAGACTGAAGAGACTGTAGTTGGTGCTCCTGTATTAATGGCCACTTATCAACAGACACCTTAGGCAAATTCAAGCACCTGGTGAACAACATGCATGTAATACTAATAAGATTTTCAAGTGGAAATTCAGGACATCAGCCAGTAAACTGACCTTGCAATATCCAGTGCAAACTTCACAGCCATTATTGGCTTTAATGCACCTTTCCGTTTCAGGAATGCACGAAGATCTCCCTGAACACAGAACAGAATCAATGGTATACTTTAAATCGGCAGGGACTTCAAAGGCTTTCTGAACGACTTTAATGAATTTAGTTGACATAAATAATGAGGAATATTTCCTTTGATCAACAAACAAAACAGAACCGTGGCTTTAATGATGAAAAAATATGCATGATTTGATAAGTTGTTAACACCCTTGTATTTAGTACTTTGTTGATACTTGGCCATCAATTATACTATTTTGATGCATGGTCATTCTTGATTTTGACTGTGATAATTTCTAAGTACTTTAAGTACAATAAATTCTTGATTTTGTGATATCATAGCAAGATTGTGGAGATAACTCCAGGAAGTGGTGAGTTGTTCTTTTAAATCAAAAGTGCCTTAGGCAGATACTCTGTGATGATCATCATTGGGCTACTCTGTGTCACAGCACCAAGAAACTGGACTACATTTGGGTGGCGTATCTTCTGTAGTAAGGCAAGCTCATCCCCAAATGCCTTGCTGTTTTGTTAGAAAACAAAGAAATGAGTCTTCAGTAATTTTTTATGAACTGTCAAATGAGGAATGTTCTAATTCCAACATCGTAGATAGTCTATGACCAACCCACACTTTATATTCGTCGGTGAACAATTCTTCACCAAGTTTCTTAACAGCAACCTCAGTTCCACGCCACAGAGCAACACAATACGTACCCTACAACCATTTAATATGATATTAAAGATATGATATGAAAATATATTGCTGGGTTGAAAGTTCATCTACTTTTATTCCAGATACAATAGCAACAGACAAGAAGTTAGAAATAACAGGTAGGATCAAAGCAAACAGTTGCCAGAAACAAATACAATAATAACAGCAAATACTTCATTCAACCCCAAATCTTGATCTACTTACCTGTAGCCTACACAAATACTTTTCCTCTTCAAAAAGTTAAGGTAATATATTTAATTCACTTTATGTTATCTTAATGTTGAATTAGCATCTTGCTTCTAGCTATCCCACATCTTCAAATTTCCAAACTATCATTTTAAACCTTCTCATCTGAATGCCTCAGCTAGTCGAAATTAGGTCATATATGTTGCGATGGATGAATAACATTTGGAATGGGTAAATAATGAAACCTAAACGACAATATCTGCTGTATATTTGTGGCAGGTTGATCAACTAAGATAACTAAAGGGGAAACAGAGCTTGGCAATAAACTTGAAAAACATGCCAGTATACTTGTTACCAAAGGCAAGCATCCCATACTGAAAAATCAGTAAAAAATCAGCGGACATCTAATGCAATAACACAACACAAATAACAAAAGGGTAAAGTGAGCAGTGATAAAATAAGCATAATTATCAAGTCAAAAAGAAAAAGTTGTTACCTTTGTTATGTTGACACTATTACTAAAATCAAGTTCTCTCGGATCAATTTCATACTCTGGAATTTCACGAGCATTTTCTACATGCATGGGAGCCACCTAAAGTAAAAAGTAAAACAGATAAGGTAAATGGTTATGTCATATTACCATAGTGCACTTAGATTGGACAATTTAGTTGTCGACACATACCGCAGGTTTTGCTCCATGTACTTCCAAAAGCTTGACGACATCATTATTCTTGTAATATATTGCATCTGCAAGAGGCTATTTAATCATACTTTGTCACTTCACTACACTACTGTGAGTAGCCAAAAATAGACCTCAAGATAGCCACACATATGTTCCACTCTGCAGACATCAGTGGGCAACTTGGAGTCTAACTCAGTACACAAAGCATCACTTTACTAATGATTAAACACTAATAAGAATTCATAAATCTTCTCCAGAAACAGACGTACTCCTTTGTCTAAATTTGTATAACATCTCTTTCCTATACAGCTTTCAGGAGTTCAAATAAAATAAGCTTAAAAAAATAATTTAAACTCTGATGTGATGTATCAAACTAAGTTTTCATCAATTAATATTTCTGTTACTGTTGTCAAGATAACATGTAAGTCATATTAACCTTCACATTGGCTTAGGTTGCTTAGAAGCACTTCTTAAAAGCTCACCAAACTAGCACAATCTATCCAAACAAATATTTAGCAAGGTAGGCAAGGCCATTGCACCCAATTCCATATTTTCCCTCGCTCCAACACACCCTAGCTATGAAAAATAGGCATTACCTGAGTTAAATATAAGCAAAAAGCTGTAATTCCTGATAGGAATTTCCAAATGACCAAGACGGTTTGAAAAGTTGAATACTAGACTGGAACGAAAATGCTGGTAAATCACTTATCGAATCAGGATTGATGAAAGGGCATGGAAGTATTCCCAACATAGCATTAGCCAAAAAACTGCTTTTGAGCTGCTGGTTTGACCAGCTTTTAAACGTATATACAAGTCAGTGATATCTAATTACAGAGTAATAATGAAGTATACCGTACTGCCCCAGCGATCCATTGCATCCACATGAGCGCCATTTTTAAGCAGAAAATCAACAACATCAGCGTAACCCTGGCAAGCGGCAATATGCAACGCAGTCCGTCCATCGATATCCTTGTAGTTCACACTGGTACCGGAGTCCAAAAGTTCCTCCATACCTTCCAAATCACCGTCATTAGTCATGTACATTAACCTCAAACCGGAGTCAATACCTTCATCGACCCCATGGCCGGCGGTAACTGAGTCGTCGGAAACGCCGTCTTTCTCCGGCGCCAGAGATGATTGTCTGCCCAGCGGAAACCTTGACTGCGACTTTGACTCCATAGTGAAAAGCTTCAACTGTTTACGCAATTATGGTTCGAGTAATCCAAGAATTCGAGAAGGTTCTAGGACAATCAATCTGAAACGAATCAATAATAAGAACGAGTGAGAAGCAAAGGTAGATACTATGAGTTGGAATTTTTTGTTGAGAAGCATAAAGGAAAACGTATAAGAATAAGACAAATGCTTTATTTAAAGTGTTAAAGTAGAAAGGCCCTACATTATTCAATTTAAATATAGGCTTCTACATTGTCTTTTGAAAACAATGACAAAAACAATATATATATATATATATATATAAAAGTTATATATATATATAAAAGTTGACCTATATTTTTGCATAATTTTTTATAGAGAAAATTTTAGAAATAGCAAACATAATAAGTCATTATAGCTATATTTCGATAATTGCGCTCTATAGCTATAGTTATGTTTGCTATGAAGGTTGTGATTTGTATATTTCTGTATGTTTGTATATTTCGCTTGCGAATTTAAAAATAGAGTAAGTATATACAAATTTGTATTTATACATTTAGTAATTTTTCACAACTTCGTTTGTATATTTCGCTTACTAATATACAAACAAGTAATTTATTATGAAATTTTCATAAACTGTATACAAATAACTAGGGTAAGCATATACAAATTTCTGGTTTTATACAATCAGGAATCGATTTATATAAATTCTGGATTTTACAAATCAGGCGAACTATATAAATCAGACGAATTATACAAACCAAGCGAATAGCAAAAATTGAGAAAATTGTAGTCGCGAATTACAATTTATAGTACCTAATATAGGCTAAATGTTTGTTATTATGCATAATTTTCCTTTTTTTTTTATATACATAGTTTAATTTTTGGTCAAACTACCTTATTAGACATAGTCACTACCATATATACTAACTAGTGAAGTAACTCGCGCTTCGCGCGATCGTAAAAAAGTTGTAGTTGTTTAAACTTGGAAAAACAAAAAATAAAAACCAAAGAAACATAAGAAATTCATATCTCTCTCATGCCTATTCAATCTGTCACGATCCAATCCATCGGGCCGTGCGGGCACCCACTCTAACACCTAAGTAGGAGAATCCTCATATCCCAATAGTAAAACATGCGGAAATTTTAAGAAAACCAGAAATAAATATAACACTATGATTTTATAAATAATACCCTTGGACACAATTGTAGTCAAACTTGACTAGTAATTTAACAACTCTCATGGATCTAGTTTAAACAGGTACAAGAGCTACTAAAGTACAACTGGACAAAATAAATAAGAGACACAACTCCCACCATGCGGAAGGAAGAACAAAAGCTGCTGGAGATTTTCTTCGTCTTCACCTAATGAAACGTCACCAATCCTGCATCCAGACTATGTCAAAAAGACATAGCAAGAGTAGTATCAGTACAAAAAACACGTACTAGTAGGCATCATCGGTCAACTCGACGCCCACCACATAACATAAGAAACCAACTAGTAAGATCATGAAATGAACCACTCGCTTCTCCACCTTTACTCTCTCTTGGAAACACCTCGGATATACCCTAACACCCTGATTACTAACTCCCTTTTTTACTCAACCCACTTACCAAATTCATGATCATAACTTAACCATTTTAAAAACACGTAGAAAATACCCAAGTGCAACCATCACCAATGTAACTACCCGCTCACGTCATACACTTGCTTCCTCGTCACATTACCAACCACATTCACGTAATACATTAATTCAAGCTTTCTTAACATTAAAACCAATATCTTCCCCCCGAGGTGAAATCGACCTAAGTTTATTCCATCACATACACTATCGCTACTTTCACTATAACACCCACGAACAACCAATTATAAATCGTCATAACACGTGTCCTCTAAGTACAACTTATACAACACTATACTTCACAAACGTATATCAAGCATATACCATGTTATCAACAAGCACACGAACAACGAACAACTCACATCTAATAACACATTATTGGTCCTCTCACAGAACCCATACTCAAACAGTTAGCATATTGGAACATGGTAACAGATCCCAAGTTAGTGTGCCGGAACGTGGCAATTGATCTCATATTATGCCAGAACGTGGCAATCCGATCCAAGATTATGCCGGAACGTGGCAATCCGATCCAAGTTAGTTATGCCGAGACGTGGCAATCCGATCCCATTCACTCATCACAATCACAAAACACAAGTACATCATCAAGATCATACATTTAAGTCGTGATTTCACGGCAATGATATTCATCTATCTCGTTTACAACAAGTGTGATCAACATTGCAACATTCATACATATATAAGTATCATAATGAAACAAGAACAAACATACATCACACAAACATAGAACCACAACTATCACATACGAATTACTCCTCAGTCCCCATCACATATATACTAATTGACCATACTCAACCCTAGTTCATCATTAGGATTTCTTATTAGGGTTTAATCACAATTCATCATAATTCCTCAATTTCATCCCTTCAACTATCGGGTGTAGCATGCATTCATATATCTAGTCCACTCTTGATTTCATGTCCTCGTTCTTGACCCAATTCTACCCATGATAGCAATTATAGGTTTCTCTAACACTTCATCAATTCCTCCTCACAAGGCATAAACCCGCATACTTTGAACTCTAAGGATTATTCATGGAATTTATCCGGTGCACGAAGGTCTACACATAACCCTACCATTGATTTACATATATCACGTAGTAAGCATAGATTTAGAACTACTCAATTGTAAAAACCTAGCCTACCTGGGCGCTAAGCAGTTGTACAGAGTTTTTGACTTCGATTCGAGTTTTTCAGGTTCGTGACGGTGAATTTGCCCAAGAATCCACAAGATTTCACCATCCTCACGCTAGAGTTATCCTTCTCATTCCTTCCCAAGCTTATAACAGCTTTTCTGGGGTTTCTAGGGTGTTTTATGACTTATTTAGGTATTTTAGGAAGACGGTGAATATGATTTCTCGAAATTTACATTCAGCCTCGCTTTGGCGCCAACTTACCTTGCCTTGGAGGCGGCGCCCCAACGGCACCTGGCCCGCCCTAGCGGGTCAGTGGCCCAAATTTTCTCGAATCTTTTGCTTTTCCTGATTAACGACGGTTCGGGTCGTTACAATAGATACCAATTTACCCCTCGTTCGTCCCCGAACAACTAGGCTACGGACATCACACATTCTAATTTCGGGACACTCCCAACTATCGAATTGATCCAACACAAAAACCACGATGAATCGCGACTTTTAAGTTAATTAACACATGAAAATGTACTATACCCCAAGACTAGAAGAAATTATGATGCAGCACACGAAGATCGACAAGTACAATATTACACAGCCCCCGCCAGGGCGGCAGCCCTCCCGCTGAGGCGGGGCCGCTGTGGCGATGATCTCCCGCTGAAGCGGGAAATCGGGCAACAGAAAATGGGGAAAAGGGACATAATTTTCCATTTCTTCCTAAACTTCCCAAAACTCTCCCAAAATCTCCCAAATCACTCTCCTCCGAACGTCGAATATAATATCACCATCACTTTACGTTGTATTGATCTTCTTAATCATTTGAAATGTTTCTTATATTTATATGCACATATATGATGTAAATATAAAGCATAATGATTTGGATGGTGCCATTAAATATAATGACCTTTCACATTTTAGTATTTATTAATTAGCAATGAAACTTAACTTTTAAATCCCATAATTAATTACTATACATTTCCTTATAACAGAAACAACGTAGCAATACAAAAAAAAGTAAAAGAACTTTAGTAGAAAAGATAAATAGTGAGGAATATAAACAGATCACCATTAATTTTTTATAATTACTACATTAATTGCTACATTTTCTAATAAAAACGTATTTTTTTTTGAAACTATAACAAAAACGTAAACAATAAAAGGAAAGTAAAAGGTTTTTCTAGGAGAAGAGATAAAAATATTTTTTATATTGTTGGATCAACTTTTACAATTTAGTTTCAAGATTATAAAAATCATATTACAAGAAGGTTTATATATATATTCTTGATTGATTAACATGCTATAATCATTATACTACCCACATTATATTTGAATTTAAATTATGTATATACTTTTATCACATTATTTTTTACTTATTATAGCTAGTAAATTTCTTTATTTTTAAATTATAAATTTTACTTTTTATAAAAGAAAAATTATATATATAGATATCTTTTTAAGTAATATTTTGATACTAATAATTATTTGCCATCCACGTAAAATCCTTATTTCATCACTAACAATTATTTGCCATTGGATTGTTGTATCTCAAAACATCTTTATAACTCAAGTTCTTTGTTTAATATTCTGTAATGTTATTATTTTAATGTCTTGAGAAATTATAAAATTTGAAATAAAATCCTTTTTAGTTATTTATTTAGAAAACTTGCAATGTTATTGTTCTAAGAGCTTGGATATGAATATCACAAAATTTATTTTTTGTTGCATTTTCAAAGTAAGAATTAACATTTAAAAACTAAAATTATGTTTGATCATAAATATAAATTAAAATTATTTTTAAATTTCTAATCATATTTCAGAGTAAAAAATAAAAATAATCTTTTAATATTTTTAAAACTCTAATCCAAAAAAAGGTAAAATATTGAGATGAATAATTAAGTAATTGATTATTTAAGAGTCGTTTGATGTAAAGTATAAAATATAATAATTTTAATGATAAAAATAATTTTTTCCACATTTAGCTAGAGGTATTAGCAATCGTAAATTATTTATCTCATAAATATAATAACATAATTTAATCCAAAATAATTAACCTCAAAATAAATTGTGGTAACTAGCCTGTAGAAAATTACCATGAATAGGACTGTAAGGAGAGCCGGAACTATCTAGGGCTTGAAAGCACTTTAGCAAAGTCTCAGTCTTCTTTGACAAACCCCCAAAGGGCCATAAAAAGAGTGTTCATGAAAATTCCAGTATTGTGATTCCGCACGCAACACCTACCCAGCCAGCCTCCAGTCGCCATTGTTATGCCCGGTATGGAAACTGAGAACTCAAACACCTCCCGAGCTGAAGAATTCAAGCAACTCGCAAATGAAGCATTCAAAGGTAAATTAAATATACACGAACTTGACCTCGTATTATGTAGATTCATGAATAATAAGTCTGTTTCCGATTTCAATGTGTTTTCAGGGCATAAGTATTCGCAAGCTATTGATCTGTACACACAAGCGATTGAGTTGAACGGTGAGAATGCGGTGTACTATGCTAACCGTGGATTTGCTCACACCAAATTGGAGGAATATGGCAGCGCAATACAGGATGGAACTAGAGCTATTGAAATTGACCCTAGATATTCAAAGGTAAGTAATTGTGAAAATAATTATGCTTTCTTTGTTTCTCTTGATGTGTGATTAATTGCTGAGGTTGCAGGGTTATTATAGGCGAGGAGCTGCATATTTGGCAATGGGGAAGTTCAAAGACGCACTCAAGGATTTTCAACAGGTTGGTATTGTTTTTCATAGCTTCTTCACTCATATCAGCTGCAATTTTTTTCTTATAAGCTTTAGGTAAGGTAGAAAAGAATATGCTGAGGAAAAAACATTGCTTATGTAACTAGCAAACACATTTATTAGAGAAAATGATGACATACCAGTGACATTGTATGTGTACTATGTTATTTTTGATCTTTAAGGTTCCTTGTCAATTCTATATTCTAGCAAATTCCAGATGTACTAGGTAAGTTATCTGGAGATACTAACAAGATTTGACATCAAATTCAAGTGCAATGACATGTTGGTTGAAATCAACACAGAAGCAAAAAAAAGTCAGATTTTGTCCCAAATTGCAATAAGTTTAAAGTCATTAACAATAAGTTGGTGCAGGTTTGGCGTGTCCTTTTGTTGCATAGTTATGAGATGCTACTTATTTATAAACAAGAAGGAAGTTGGTTGCAAAATGGAGAAGTATTGAGAAATGTTGCTTCTGCTTCTCTAACTATTGGATCATCAAGTCGGAATTATAAGGCAAAATTTTGGGAAGAACATTAAGATAAACATATGATAATTAAAAAAATTATAGTGCAAATAATATAATATGGCGAAGGTGAATACTAAAGTTGATATTTCAATTTTTCTCAGGGTGCAAATAACATAAAGCTGAATATACAATTTGTTTCATTGCATGTGAACTGATCATTGGGTTAATTCGCAGTGTATCACAACACTGAATTTTGGATCTTTAGCTCAGCCACCACATAGGAAGATTCTTCTCTATGATGCACTTGAAAACGTGTCCAAATGATACTTGATATCTAAGCAGTACACACACTCGTAAACAATTTAGTGGTTCAACAATGGAAGAGAGATATCAAGTAATCTTTTTTACTGGGCATCAATTTATTATTTTGTCTCATTAGTGATTCTTGAAAGCTTTTTTTCTTTCTTTATGGGCCATTAAAGTGGACAAATATTTGGAGAACTTAACTATATGGTCTTGTTTCCCAACTGGTTTTCTTCGGTGTCTCCTCTGCATTATAGGCTCTGAATATGCTGTTTGCATGTATCTTTTGAAGTCTGCTTTATAGTTTTCTGCAGTAGATGTGACCTATCTTCTCTAATCAGAGTACACTGGAAGCCGGAATGGTTTACCAATCTGCTAATTTTTGGGATGTGTTCCTTTATTGTCTCAATCAGGTCAAGAAGTTATGTCCAAACGACCCAGATGCTACCAAAAAATTGAAGGAATGTGAGAAAGCTGTCATGAAGCTGAAATTTGAAGAAGCTATTTCTGTCCCAGAATCTCAGAGACGTTCAGTAGCTGACTCTATTGATTATCATTCCGTAGGTAAGATAGCTCCAAGCTGATATTTCTTCCTTATATTATGCTCACGGAAGATACCTCAGTGTCACAGTAAATTTCTTTGCGAAGCATGGCTTTGCACGACGTTTTCTTGTTTCATCTGTGGCTATAGTTTCTGGATAAAGTTACTGCATTACATGTCATAGGCCATAGTTTTTCACAAGGTGCTGGACATGGTTACCATAATGGAAAAATGCTTCATTCCCTCTCCTTTCTTAATTTACTGCTGCTTGTTGCCATACATGTTTGCTTCATTAATTGAGGGATGAGAATTGCTCAATATCCTTGAAATGTTGAATTTACTGCCATGAGATTTACTTATTAGTATGGGTTTGCACCTCTTTTGTGAAGTCTGATGCATCAGTAGTTTAGTTCTCACTTCTCAGTCTGATAGGGTATTGGTTAGATAGTTTTTGTTGAAAAGTTTGAGATTGTGCGGAGAAATCAATTTTGCCAAGGATAGATGGTAGGAAATGTTGACTTGTCCATGGGGAACTTTTCTTTTCTCTTCCCAACCTCTTTCAAATGCTCTGAAGTAACCATAACAAGATAAAGAATAAATTCCTTTGATCTTTTCTACATTATCGTTTGGTTGCGAAGCTGATATGTTGTTTGTGTACTATGTGCAAGAGAATAAAAACATTACAAGATGTTGCTCACGAAGTACTTCCCTTTACTTAGTTCAAATTTAGCCATTACTCACTCTTCTTGTCCCTCTCAGGAAACGCTGAACCCTCTAACTCAAATTTTGGCAACTACTACAGTAGATTTTTAGTCAAATGACCCCCTGAATTGAGCATGGGCTTGTCCTTTAGATTATTCAACAATAAACCTTCATTTCAAATAACAATACAAAATAAGAATCTCTAAGCTTAGTCAACTTTCAACCATTCATGTTAGTCCATATAATTTTCATTCTTATAAAAGTAATTAATAGTAAAATTTACCTATTTCATCCTTATAGGGTCAGGCCCTGGCTCATCATATGTTTCCACCAAAACAACTGCTGTATCAGCGGCAGCAGCACTAATGGGAGTTCTGGTGGTATATATGGGGACTAAGGCAGCCACAATGGTGGCAGCAGCAGCTTCGGCAGTCTTATTGATGGTCTTGATAACATTTCTGTGGGGACGTTGCAGTGATGGTTTCTTTACCAAGAGTCGAACACTTGAATTAGGTTTGAGCCTTTATAAGAAAAAAAGTTGAACTAGTAAATAACCCAAGTTAGTGGTAGTTCCCAAAAAGGACATCCATCATAATCAGAATAGTTGAATAAGGACTAGTTGCAAACTGGACCAAATGCTCATATTTTATATACATTCCATTGCGTTGCACTTGATTGAAAATTATTCCTGTTCAATTGATATTTTCTAAGTATGAAATTACCAGAAGCATGGTGTTCCAACTAAAACCATTTTCCTCCCTCTATTTTCTGTGTTAGTAGTTATTTGATTCTTTTGGCCTTCTCTCAGGACCATATGAGTATGGTGTGAACTCTTTCGAAAATAGATCTCTTCTATCGATCACTAGTTTAAGTGTATTGCCTGGAGTACGACATCACCCTTTACTTTCTAACCATTAAAGTTTCTAATAGGTTAGTACTGTATCTTTACTCAGAGCGACTTACAGATTCTTGCCCCATTATTTCCGTGATACATTTCAATTCTTGGGAACATCTGTTATTGTATTTTA
This sequence comes from Solanum piurae, assembly GCA_029582685.1. Classification (NCBI taxonomy): domain Eukaryota; kingdom Viridiplantae; phylum Streptophyta; class Magnoliopsida; order Solanales; family Solanaceae; genus Solanum; species Solanum piurae. The sequence goes on along the minus strand of JAJOOO010004768.1, from coordinate 11,135 downwards.
TGGGGAAGATTCCCTGTGGTAAGTAAAATAGCAACGTATGTGGGTCTCCTTTTGAACTTCAGGCTTAGAGTTCTTAGCTGCCCCTTGCTGAAGACATTTATCCGTTGCCTTGTGCTTTTTGGGGTTGTTTGGTTTGAGACGAATAATTCAGGGGTTAGTAATGTAGGGATTAAGTAACAGAGAGATTAGTAATGCAAGAATTATTTCTTGTTGAATGTTATTACTTCTTAAGAAATATGTTATTACTTCTTAAAACAAAAAAAGAGTTTATTTATTATTATGATGTCATTTTAATGTTTTTAGTCCATGGATTACTAATACCCACATTCTTATACCACATAATATCCTGTATAAAATAATTTATAGATTCTCGCATAACTTATGCAAGTATTATTTATGAGAAAAACAAAAGTAGCAACCAACCATTGTCTAATCTAATGCTGGATTTTATGCAAAGGTTAAATTTCCTTAATACGTCTATGTTATATGATTGGCATTAATTAGGGATTTAATTAGGAGCTTATTCTGTAATTATACACTTGCCAAAATCTATTATGTTGTAATTGCTATAAATTCCCATTTCAAACTATCCCTTGCCGTGTTACCTTTATGTGCATAGTAATCGCCAGTTTGCTGGTCCTATTTTGCCTTTCTTACCTGTAAATGTAAAGACTCTTTTAGTAGGATTGGGCATGTGGCTGTGTGCATGTTTTGATGCTTCGTTATTCTGATTCTTCCTTGCTTTTATGTGTCAGTTCTGTTTTACATATGATATTGAGAAATCTTAGAGGTTGCGTGACACTTTTCTTTACCCCACAATTTGTGTCTCTACATTGTAAGACCACCTCTTGGTGTTGAGTCTGTGCTGGGGAGCTTGCATTTGTCAGTGGTTTAAGCTTTATTAATACTATCTCTACTTCATCTAATCCAGTCAATGAGAAATCTGCTGCCTTTGTTTCACCTGAATTTACATGCCAGTTTGGTTCTTTAAATTGTAGAGGTGGAGCCTCAATATGCTGGTGCAAGAATAGAGGGAGATGTCGTAACATTAGATTTTGTGAAGAAGATGTTGGATGACTTCAAAAACCAGAAGAATTTACACAAGAGGTATGTTTCATTTTCATGGTCGTAATCTTCTCTTTATTTTTGAAACACTCTTCATCTTTCAATATTTGCTATTTTTTGACAGGTATGCCTACCAAATAGTACTGCAAACAAGAGAAATGTTGCGAGCATTGCCCTCCCTTGTTGACATTGTTGTTCCCGAAGGGAAGCACTTCACTGTATGTGGTGATGTACATGGTCAGGTAATGAATATCCTGACGACGGATGCCTTTTTATATCTTGTAGCTGTTACCTTTATCATTTGCTTGTCCTTTTTGTTCTCTTCCAGTTTCATTTTACCCCTGTAGCACAAGATTTTGTCAGTATATGGTATTGACCAAGGCACATGCATTTATAGAAGGCCTAGAACTTTCTGGTGCTTGCTAGTGGTGCTCCTACATGCAAGAATAGCTAAAACATAAAATTCTTGTTCTTTCAAAATTTGCTGCTTGGTTCACCGATCTATTTGGAGAAACATAAGGGTGGATTCCTTTTGTCAGAAAAAAGGGATGTGAGTATCTCTCAGGTGGCTCCAACCTGTAAGCAATTTGAAGGCGCTGGAACCTTTTTAAAGATCATGGGCATTTTCCCTTTGTCATATTTCTCCTTTTTGCCCCCTCCCTAATTAAAGAATAGAGTTCCTTTTGAGCTGAAAGACTACTGATATGCCATTTAGTTCGTAAGGCCTATCATACATATCTGAACCGCATGCCCTTTTCCTTGTTCTTCTCGTCCCACTAGTGAAACATCCCAGTCCCCTTCCTCGCTGATATCTGAGTTTGGATTTCCCTGATGACACACTCAATTGGCCCACCCTCAGCTTTTTCTCCCCACTTGAGGAAGCATCTTTACCTTCCCTTTAACCAGACTAGGACCTTCATATTTGGAATGCACTTCTCTTTCCACTCAAGAGGAATGGTATAAAATGAAAGCTCTTGAACTTTATTGTGGTAGAAGCTGTGAAGGAGCCTGTATTAAGTTCCACTCAATATCATGAACCTCCTATCCAGCTTCGATATTGTGTTTTCTTCAACTTTGATTAACACTGGCCTGTCTCCAAAAATCCCCGGAAGCTCTGGCTCAGAACTGAACTGGCAAGCCAACCAGTCTTATCCAGGTTATATCCAACACCAACCCTGAGTGCCTCCCTGACCAGTGAGTTACTCCATCCTTTTGAAACACCATCTTTGCTTGGTCTGACAGCTCGCGCCCCCTTTTGAGAGGAATTTAAGAAACCCCTCTACCTTGAACTGTTGACAACCATGTGGATTGACCCACTTCCAGACTAATCCAACCTCCGGTTGTTTTAGGCTCTAGCCCAATCTTTATACCAAAAACCTCTACCTAAAGTGTATATTTTCTTCATGATTCGCCCTCAACCTCCATCTCTTGCTATCCCTTGCTTCCTTTATCGGAGTTGCCAGCGGTTGTTAATATGATCAACTTGAGCAGAGGTTTGGGAAACCCCTTTTACAGGCACCCAAGTTGGTCTTGTGAATGAAATTTTGGCTTGCTTCTGTCATTGTCAAGCTAATTGGAATACAAATGACCAGAAAAATAATAAACGGTAAGATTAGGTAAAGTAGTTGGTTTTTCTGATTCAATTAAGGAACAGATCCTAAAGAACACTTGTTTGTCTTTAGATATGTGCTGCAAGATATATCATTTAGTCCTTTATTCTTTCCTGCTGTTAATATATAGTGAATTAGTGATAGTACAATTTGCTGGGTGTTCTATTTCTGTGCTTGGCTGAATGACTTCTTGTTGCCAGCAATAAGTCTCTACTGGCTGAACTTTCGTCATTTTCTAATGTTGCTACAGTTTTATGACCTCCTAAATATTTTCGAGCTCAATGGGCTTCCATCAGAAGACAATCCGTATCTGTTCAATGGTGATTTTGTTGATAGAGGCTCTTTCTCTCTAGAGGTCATATTGACATTATTCGCCTTCAAGTGCATGTGTCCATCAGGTAGATCGCCTGCTCTTATTCATCTTCAATGTTGTAAGCTTGTGTTCTATTATATTATTACTCCTATCTAGTATTGGGTGGGTGGAACTTGAAGGTTTTCTGGATGCAAGTTTTCCAGTCCCCTATTTTTTACCTTAGTGATCTGTTTGAGTCATTTTTCATTTGCCTTTACTCTTTTTCTATTTCTATCTCTTTTTTTTATTCGTACATCAATTATACCTAACAAGTAAGTGAATGTTTGTTTTGGGTCCCTTTTAGATGTGAGCTGTTTGAGTCATTTTTCATTTTCCTTTACTCATTTTCTTTTCTATCTCTTTTTTATTTGTACTTCAATTAGACCTAACAAGAAAATGAGTGTCCCTTTTAGATGTAGGCTGTTTGAGTCATTTTTCTTTTTTCCTTTTTACTCATTTTCTATTTCTATTCTTTTTTATTTGTACATCAATTAGACCTAACAGTGAATGTCCCTTTTGGGTCCCATTTAGATCTAAGTGCTATGTTAATGCTTTTATTTGAGGTTCTGATATTGCAATACATCAAGCTCTAATCAAAGCTAAGATTTTGATTTCAATGATTTGATTTTTGTCACCATTTCTATACTAGCACGACCTAAGAAGTAACATGTTTTTTTTTTTCTTCTAATCATTCAGTCGGTGTGTAAATGTTGTTCAGATGGGTCAATTGTATCTTGCTAACAACTTCAATTTTTCAGCTATACACCTTGCGAGAGGAAATCATGAAAGCAAGAGCATGAACAAAATATATGGGTTTGAGGGAGAGGTCAGATCCAAGTTAAGTGAAATATTTGTGGAACTCTTTGCAGAAGTGTTCTGTTGCTTACCTTTGGCCCATGTCATAAATGAGAAAGTCTTTGTAGTACATGGAGGTCTTTTTAGTGTTGATGGCGTGAAGCTCTCTGATATTAGAGCAATTGATCGGTTTTGTGAGCCTCCGGAGGAGGGTAAGTTCTGATGCAAGTAGAGAAGTATACATGTATAATGTTCTTTCAATATGCTATTGTTTAGCACATTTACTAATTACTCTGCTCTAATCTCCTTAATGCTCCATTAATCATCTGACAATCTTTTCAAAAAAAGCTTGGAAAAACTATTCATGCTACTAAGTTTGTGTATCAAAACTACCCATTCTCATTTGCTTGGTAGTTATCATCATTTGACACATTGTTCCTGCAAGCTGCAAGCCACCCACTTCTTGGTACATGCTAATAAATACTTTTGAGTCCAGACACGACTATTATTTTGAAATAAAGGCAACTATTCTGGTCTTTATCGATGCTTTTGTGGGCCAATTAAAATGGAGCTTTCTGCAGTTCTGCTTCATCTGTTTTAGTTAATATTAATTTATTGACTTCTTTGATAAGTTATCATCAGTTTGCTGACTTGTTAAACATACGTTGCTTATTTTTTTAACCTTGGTCATACATAGTAAACACGACCAAGCTGTTTAGGACCTTAGGTTATAATTGGGGCTTCGTTTGATCTTTTTTCAGGATTAATGTGTGAATTGTTGTGGAGTGATCCACAACCTCAGCCTGGTAGAGGACCTAGTAAACGAGGTGTTGGTCTTTCTTTCGGGGGAGACATAACTAAAAGATTCTTGCAGGAAAATAATCTAGGTACTAATTTTTTCCTTTCTCCCCTATTCTGTTGTTTGACCATGTAGAGAATTGACATTTCACTATCTATTTCTGTTCACTTGATGGATTTTAGCACATATATTTGATGTTAACATGTGTGGATGCTTGCAGAATTAGTGGTCCGGTCTCATGAAGTGAAGGATGAAGGTTATGAGATTGAACATGATGGCAAACTCATAACAGTGTTTTCTGCTCCAAATTACTGTGACCAGGTAATTTGTCTCTTTGTATTCCCCTCTCAAGAATTTATTTGAGCTCATGCTACTTTGTCCAATTAAAAGCACAATTTGTAAGTTAAAAAAACACCCTCGCCTCAAAAGTTTCCTTTAGGTTGAAATGTTACACTACATCAAAATCACTGCGGAGTTTCTGGTGTGTATATATCTTGTATATCTGTGATTTGTCGGCAGCGTTGTTAAAGGTGCGCCGAAGCAAGGCTCAATACGTGTTGAGCGGTTCGCCTCGCCTTGCCTCAGTGTCGTCATCAAGGTTCTAAGACATACTTTTCCTTGCCAATGAGCCTCTTCTAAAGAGGAGAACTAAACAATTTCACAATTTTTTTCCCATATATTTGTCATTCATGCGATAACTACTAGTCTTGGACAATATATAAATATTTTTATTTTTTCTCCCTTTGTTCCTTTTTTCAATTAAAGTTCATACTTAATTTGCTCTTAAAGTCCCAACGGATCTGAGAGCTTTTCTGCTTTTAATAACACTGTTTGTCGGTCAAGTTTAGCATTGAAGTTATGCCTGAAGAAAGTCCAAAGAGATAGTGCCTTAGCATTTGAAACAACTAGTAATTCATTGCTTCATTTAGGATTTTAAAATGATGGGAAATGATGACTTTTTGCTTCAAGGTAGATTTGGAATCTATTAGATGTTGGCTTTGTCAACAACTTCGTTAGATGGCATTGTGGACATATTTGCATTGATGGCATGGTGTCCAGTTCCATGGCATGTTTTGTGCTTAGCGTCTAATATATTTTTAGTACATAAACTGATTGCAATATGTACAGATATATTCATAATATCTGCTACTTTTCTGTGACAATTTACGTGGTTATTAAATCTGACAGGTCAATTTTTAGTTACTGGAACTGTGTTATCTATACATTTGTATTCCTATAGTAGAGAAGGATCTTGTAATAATTTCTTTGTATAACTAATACACGTAGTGTCATATCCTATATGAAGTTTCTTTGATGTGAATAGAAATGATTTATTCAATATCCTCAAATGCACTTTGCATGTTGCAGATGGGTAACAAGGGTGCTTTTATACGATTTGAGGCTCCTGATATGAAGCCAAATATTGTGACATTTTCAGCAGTGGTTAGTGGCTTTTTCTTGAAATGTCCTTTTACTCATTGATATTAGCACTTTTAGTCTCATCTCCTTTAATGGGTTGCCTCATGAGTTGTTTTTACCATGTTATCATCATAACACTCTGGATTAACTCTTTTCATCTTCATTGCTTTGCCTTTTATGCAGCCACATCCTGATGTCAAGCCAATGGCATATGCCAACAACTTCCTTCGGATGTTTTCTTAACACTCTGAAACCTAACGTTCAGTATTACAATCGATGCGACCTTTTGTCTCACTGACCAAGAGCATACACATCAGGAGGCAGAGGAGCTAGTACTTACACAGCCAATTAGCTGCAGTGTCATTACTTGGACAACTTCCTGACTTGCCCGCAGCTTGTGAGGATCCTCACCTCCTTTGTTTTGATTAAGGTGTAAACACTTGTCTACAATAACAATGTCGTGTGGTGGATTGTCCTCTGTATTATTTATATTCCTCTTTGTAAGATTGTCACACTTCTCATTTCTTTTAGAATGTCCAAATTGGGAAGCTTTGATAAGTCGAATTTTGGTTTTTTCTATTTTCTTAGTTAAAGTAGTCTATAATTTTTTTTCCCACCAATCAGCTAAGTGTTACTGTTACGATGTCTATTTTACAATTGGATTGTCATTTGTCTTTGTGCCTGTGGCCAGATTACTGGTGTTTCCTACTGATTTGGGTTCATTATCAATAATTCTTAACAGTTTGTAATGAGTGGATGCAAATCCTATCAATTTGTAAAGTTTGTGCCATTTAATCTTTGGTGAAGCAAGTGTTGTTCCAAAAACGTAAAACTTATGGGTCGTTCGGTAGGATCTGCTAAAATCATATTAGTTATGATTTATGCTTACCTTTTTTATTTCTTATGAAGTGTTTTATTACTATATATATTTTAATAATATTTATTTATAAAAATACCTTAAACAAATGACAAATATAGTGGAAAATGTTTTGACCAGCCACTTTGTCTTTAATCATGCTAATGCATACATTAAATTTTTTTGCATTACTAATACCATAGATTTGCAGGCATTAGTTATACATACTTTAACACTAAATAAAGTGTATGTACATACATAGGTTGAAAAAGTATCTTGTTTGGTACCATTCTATTTGGTAGTATGCCATATATAACTAATACATGAAAAATTATGGTATAAGCAATGCAAAAGATTAATTTTGTAAACAATTTTTTTTTATAGAAATTATGCAATGTATGTTATTTTTAATACACCATTCAAAACACAACATAATAAATAATCTCGAGAGAAATGGTGAAATTACTCGCAAATTTAACACGAAACATTACTTTCATACTCAACTATGTCTAGCATTTTGGAATTTTACACAAATCCCATAGTGTTAGAGTTAATTACATCCTATCTCTACTCTTTTTCAAATTACAAAAATTCCTTAAATTTGGTGGAATTCGAATACATCCCCAAACGCCCCGATACATCGCGTTCTAATTTCGAATACATCCCTCAATGCCCCTATACATCGTCTTGATTTCGTATACATCACTCAAGGTCCCGATACATCACATAAGTCCCGATACATCAAGTAAAGTAATTCGACCGATATATCCGAAAATAGGAGAGAAATAAATTTTTGTAAATTTTTTAAATGATAGAGAATTTTTGAGTTTATAGTAAAATACATAAGTTGTGTATTTAAATAATTTTTCCTACTTAAAATACCCTTAGGCTTGGGCCAATGACCCAAACCAGGCCCAATTTTATGACGTGCCATCTAACAGTGCAACACAGAACTTTCATAAGCAGTTAAGCACAAAACTGTTGTCTCTTATAGCTTCCACGTTTCACCATTTTCTTAAGAGTTCTTCAGGCATGGCTTCGAAGCTCGTTCTGAACCGACTGAGATCTCTCTTCAGAGTCTGCGACGTCCGTTTTGATAAACTCAGAGACCCGATTTCCATTTTCTCCACCTCACAAAATCATGTAACATGGCGATCTTATTCCGAAGCTTCTCAGCCAACTCCGATAAATCCTCCTCCACCACCTCCATCCCCTAATACTTCTACCACTACTTCAAGTTCTCTCAATGAATTTGAACTTGCCAAATTCTCCGCCATTGCCGAAACCTGGTATTTAATTTTCAAAGGTTCTGCATTTTTTTTCCCGCACTGTATTGGCATGAATGGGCTCAAATGGGGTGGAAATGGATATTGAGGATTCATATAATCGGCGTTAACTAGTTTAAAATTGAGGCATAGTTGTTTAGGTTTAAACTATGTGAATTTTCACCAATATTCTAAAAAATGTGTAACTTTTGAATATCTAAATTGAATTTTAAAATATTGAGAGACCGAATCCAATTTAGCTTTGGAATTAGTTAAATTGACTTTGACGGAGGGGAAAGTAGATAGCTTTGGGATTGCAAATTTTGGATCTTTTCCATTCAATTTGCTTCCCACTTTGATATAGTGAATTCTTTTTTTTTGTGCGTGTACAAAATCAGGTGGGATGCAGAAGGACCCTTTAAGCCATTACATCTGATGAACCCTACAAGACTTGCTTTTATTAGGTCCATTCTTTGTCGGCATTTCAGGTAGTTCTCACCAATTGAAGAGTATTGCGGATATAATGTCTGAAAAGATTAGATTGCATACAAAGAGTTCTCTCATATTTCAATTACTACTTGTTCGTGTTCTCTATTTTTAGGACCAATGTTTGATACGTGCATAATAATGTTGAAGTTGGAGGGAATATGTAGCTTGTGTTAGAGAAGGATGTAGCTAAATTGGTTGTTCATATTCTTCTCTTCGCAAACTATACTTATATTTGCTCTTATGAGGGAATTTCATGATCTGAATGGACATTCTTTTGGCCTTTGCTGGTCTGAGATTAGAAGGGGTTGTAAGGAATGAAATTAATAGTACAGTATGGGAAAAAAGGGGAAAGGAAATGTAATACTAATAGGAGCTTAGAAATAGCACTATTGGATAGAGAAGGTAATGGATAAACAAAAGGAGAGTATAGCTGAGAAAGGATCCAAATTGCCCTAGGAGCTCCACCTTTTTTTCACTCTTCTTGGATCTCTGGAGGCTAAAACTTTTTCATTGTATCAGAAAGGATCCAAATTGCACTAGACCTTTTGAAGGACTGAAGTTTGTTGATGTTGGTTGTGGAGGTGGAATTTTATCTGAGGTATACATTCATCAAGCTTAATACTCTATTGGAGTTCACTTTTACCTTTGCATATGGCAGATTATTTTTCTCCTGTGATTACCATTATTGGCCTAATATTTTTATAAGTACTATTGTTAGCTTAGTTGAGACTTAGACAATGGCTCTGTCACTCAATGAAGTGAATATTTATATTAAGCATGCTGCATATATACACACACATCTCATTTTTACTCTTAATTCAGCCTTTGGCTCGAATGGGGGCTACGGTCACGGGAGTTGATGCTGTAGACAAAAATATTAAGATTGCTCGCCTTCATGCGGTATGTTTTACTTAAATGTTTCCATGATGCACCATTAAACTGCTGTTTTTTGGTTTGTCTGGTTAATGTACAGTTTAAGGATCTCCCCATACCTGAGATATCATGAGTATTGGCATCAAAATTTACAAGTCTTATATTGATTCTGAGTTTATTGGTTCCTTACCTTGAGGGACAAATACTATTTCTCTTCGTCAAATTATAGTTCATTTGAAGGTTACTGTGCTTGCGATGGAAGAAAAGTTTAAAATTTAGAAGGGTTTTGAACTGATCACTTGAATGTTCATTGCCTAATTAGAGGTACTCAATACTACAACAAGTGCAAGAAAAAATTCATACGATGTTTATTCATCTTGGTTCAAATCCTACTTAGAGGTCCACTAGAGATAAAAAAAACTGTTGAAGAAACAAGATCTTTCTTTTGATCCTTCTAGGCAATCTGAAAATTAAAGAAATGGTTAAAGCCCAGGCATTATTGGGTGGAGATGAATCAATATATTGGGGTTCATTAGGACCAGTGTCTTGTGCTTCCAGGATAGAAATCCTGTTGTAAGTTTCACCAGCAGCAGATAAAGTACATCACTACACATTAGAGGTCCATGGGTTGGCAAGTTACCTATTTAGTAAAGTTAGAACTAGACATTATGTATAGATCCTATTATATTTTAAAGAAAATGGCACAGCTCTTTTTGCCTCTTCCACTGTATGAGTTTTCCTTTTTGCACAAACTGGGAACAAGCCAGATACTTCCTTTATGTTGTTGTTTTGCACTCATATATGCTGTGATGTTCTGTAGCTTCACCGACAAAATTTGCACCAAGGCGTTCCCATGGTTGATATGCTTATACCGAAAGGGTGTAAAGTTAGATCATGTTCAAAAGATCGCATTTAAGGTGCAAAAATACCAAATTTTAGTCCATGTGGCTGTGTCGTCTTGGTATTCAATATAATGTGTAGGATATTAACTCTTGGTCTATGTATTAAACCAATATGATTGACTTCCTTATTTTTTTAATCCAAAAAGATATTTTCAGCATATCCTTATATATATAATCTGTGCTTGTCCTTCCAACGGCCAAAGCAAAACTCTTGAGCCTGTGTCAAAATTTTCAAGGACTACTGCGGGTCTTTATGCAGCAACAGAAGTTCTAGAAGCTAAAAACTAGAGAATATTCTCTAAAATAATGTTGTTGATGAAGTAGTTGAAGCAATTTCGTAGAATTAATTTACTTCCATTATATGCAATGGTAAGATTAGCACATATCTCAGCAATAGGTTTGCTGTTTGTTAAGCTATAGTGCTATCTTAAACATATAGTTTTTGAATTGTGACGGTCAAACCCGTATACATGCTATATGGTGGATGCTTATGAATGCTGATATTTCTTTCAGGATTTGGATCCACAGACTTCTTCAATTGAATATCGGTGCACAACAGCTGGTACATGCCATACTTGTTTGATGAGAATTAAGTCCAAATATTGGTGACTTCTATGTGCATGTTAATCTTTTATCTCAATATACAATGAACAGACATTATCTATTCTTTTTTATCATGTTGGTGCCTACTTTAGTAAAGAATAGGAAAA
>JAJOOO010004767.1:0-46421 GCA_029582685.1 Solanum piurae | reverse complement strand
GGGTTTTTGATCTTCCACATTCTAAAATATTGTTTTACATTGTTGATTAGATATTTAGATTTTGTGAGATTTTTAGCTTTAATTTGAGCATTTGGAGACTTGTGGATTGTTGCCTAACCTAATGGAAAACTTCGTTGGTAACGATTTCTTGTTCTTTATTATGTTTGGATAAAAACCCCATTCTTGGGGATGTGATTATATAGTTGAATGTGTTAATTAGTTAATGGGTGTTGTTATTTACTGATTTTATTGTAGATATGAAATGGGTTCAATTAATAGTTTGTGTTTTAATTGAGGAATTATAGTTGCAAATGCAATTCTAGATTAGTAGTCTATACTTTCTAAAAAAAGAAGTGTTAGAGTTAAATTGTTAGTTGATGATTGTATTGATTGTGTTGTTACAGATTTAGCTTGAGAAAGTGGGTCTGAATGCAATCTTACAAATATAGCTTGAAAAAGTAGATTTATTAACGTAATGGGTTGTTAATTTTTGTTGTGCTTGTTGAGGTTCAAAAAAACTCACTTGATTCGCAATAGTTGATTAAGAATTGGCTATTGCACCCAAAATCTAGCCTGCCCATTGAGATTCAACGACTTTTAGTAAAAATTAATCAACCATTACGCTAAATTGGCATTCAATTTATTACACTCCCAAGAAACCTTCTCTATTTGTTTATTTCCAATTTTAGTAGTCGTAATTTGGTTACCCAAACCTCCCCCCCCCCCCCATTTGACATTAATTGTCACACATTGTCATTTAGTTCTTTGTTGTGAAAATGTCTACATCTACAAATGATTAGAATGCCATTTTATTTTTTAATCAAGTTCTTTATCGTATCACTCCCTATGGGATCGACCCCAACTCTTAGTTGGGTTTATATTTTTTAGCGACCGCCTACACTTAGATTCAGATGAAGTGTAGTTGAGCATTATCAGTCACCTTGTTCAGATGCCTATAGTCAATGCACATACGCAAGGTACCAATCTTCGTCTACTGGACAGGAGCACCCCAAGCAATCTTTTTCCCAAGAGGTCTTGGAGCTGCTCCTTAAGCTCCCTCAACTCAGCTGGAGCCATCAGATATGATGGAATATAAAGTGGTTGCGTGCCCAGCTAAACATCAATCCCAAAATTAATATCATGGTCAGGTGGAAGACTAGGTAGATCAGTAGAAAACACATGAAAAAACTCTCTAACAACTAGAATTGACTTAAGAGTAGGAGTGTCGATAAGATATACACCACTTCTCTACTAATTGCCGCACCGTCAGAAAGGATATCATACCCCATGACATATGACTATCATAACAGGTCCATACAAGATGAGGAATATTGAACTTGTACAAAATAACAGTCTTGGAGAAGCAATCCAAGACTACATGATAGGGAGACAAGTAATCCATGCGTAGAATCACGTCGAAATCCACCATATCTAACAGAATAAGGTCTACCCAAGTATCATACCTCAAGATGGTCACCACATAAGCTCTATATACTTAATCAACCACCAAAGAATCACCTATAGAAGTAGGTACACACATAGGCATATACATCGACTCACAGGATACATCCAATAGTGTAGTATAATAAGCTGACACATATGAAAAGGAAGAACCCAAATCAAACAAAGGATAAGATGGCTAATGGGAGACGGAGATCGTACTTATGATAATAACATCCGATCTTCCTGCCTAAAGACCACCTTGAGTACCTTGAGGACCACCCCTAGTCGACTGAACGTCAGTCCTAGGGGCTTGAACCTTTTGACCTAGTTGACCTTGCTTCCTGCGATGGCTAATCATAGGAAACTCCCAGGCCAAGTGATCCGCTGCACCAAACTCGTAGAAACCTCAAATAGAACTTCCCCTCTTAGATGACTTGAAAGCAAACTGGCAACCATGACATGAATACCCTAAATGTGCACTCTGAGAAGTCTGAACCGGTGCCTGAACCACCTGACCACTAGCACCTTTAGTGGCACCATCTATAAGCTATAACGCTACATGTACCACCCTACTAGATTAGAGCTTCTATAGATAACCTCTGCTCTGGAAAATTTACCACGGGATTGAGACCCGTTGAAACCATCTTGATGACGGGCCTCTTGTTGCTGCCTCAATAGGCCTCATGAATGATCCTCTCAATGGTGGGTGTATGGATAACTATTGATAAGTGGTAGATTTGCACTCATTTAAGGTCCAATTGGCTTAATAATTAGTGTCCTCAATGAAAAACTTTGTTCAATTCTAATAGAATATTGATGATTTGCAACTATGAAGACAATTGTACAAGGTAAGGACTGATGTTTGAAAGAATGGCTTAAAATACAAAAAAGGTGAAAAGTGAGCATTGTTGATCACCTAACATGAAGGGTGGATTACCAACTAAGCATAGTGCATAACACTTTTGTGTATCAAAGAAGGTTGGCAGACTCCAGTAGAGAAGGGGATGCGCCGAATGAGAATGACGGTACTGATGCACATCGCCTAAAGTGATAGTGTGCAGTGCAAAGATTTAATGGTTGAAAGGCGAACCAAGGTGGTATTCGGTGATTCACTGAATGTGAAAAGATGACTCAATCAAGTTCGCCAATTGAGGTTAAAACACATGAATCCTAGAGCATCACAAGGTGAGCTTAGGAGCGAAGGGCGATCCGTCGATTAGGTTCGGCGAGCCCGACTAAAGTCGCCGAGTCAATTAGAAAGTGGATTTTTGGGTCAAACTTTGGGAATGTATAAATAGCCCAAAAGAGAGTTTGGAGAGAGAGAGTTGTATATAGAGAGTTTTTGGATAGAGGAATATATAGTTTTACATCTTTACCTTTGTAGAACACTTTTCTAGCTTTTGGGGTTTTACAATTGGGAGTTTGAATTTGTTAAGTTGAAGTTGAATTCAAAGTGGGTTCGCTCTTAATTGCTTGATTTCAAGTTACCCATGGCCGCTTTCTAGGAAGGTATACTTTCTTTACGTTTCGTGATGGGTGGCTAAAACTCCAAGATCTAGGGGTGCCCAAATGGGGTTAGGTGTTGATTTAATACAGTGGGTATTTTTCTAGGCTCTGTTTTCCTGTTCTTCATGCATGAATTTGGTCTAAAAATTACTGTGAGGTTAACCAATAGGTTAAGGTTGCAAACTTAATTCCTACTTTTAATCTCTGATTGATGCTCGAAAGATATTAATTGGAGTGGGTAATTAGTTAAATAATAGCAATAGATTTGATGGTTGTAGCTTGCTTGAAAGAGAGGTTATGGGTTTGATCTACTTGCCATGTTCTTGAAAGAGAGAATAGATTAAGGTATTGGGTTGTTTAAGATTGGCATATAATTGAGACAGAAAGAAGATTCTATGCATAGATGCTTTGAGATCGAAAGATGATTAGCATCAATGAAGATGACTTAGCCTATTCATGAATGTTCATCACTATAGATAAACACAATCACTTCTATATGACATTGATTTCCAATCCCCTCACCCCTAGATTTTTGTTAACTCTTGATTTATTTTAGTTTAAGTGTGAAAATTGATAATCGGATCTTTTTATTAAGTTGGTGGTACTATCCACCCAATTGTTCTGCCTAATAAAATGAGCTGATTTAAAGTATAAATTTCTTGATAAGAAATTCTTTATGATATACCATTATCTGTGGGATTCGACCCCAACTCTTCGGTGGGTTTTTACTGACTATGATCGCTCACTCTTTTAATTTGTTTTGGAAGTTGATTTGAGCATTATCAAAAATAGCGTCGTTCTCGGGGAGTGGTGGTTGAGAATTCTTATTGATAAATTAGATTTTTCATTTGATTTATTTGTAGTAGATTTTTTGTTTGGTGGTATTGTTGGCTGATGTACAAGTTGACAAAATGAGTGACCATGGGAGTGACAATGACAGTCAGTACACTCAAAACAACAACATGGTTTATTTAAATGACATGCCCGTTAATTTCATTCAAATAGCAGGAGCAATCTGGATACCTCCTACAACTGGGATGATTG
Source organism: Solanum piurae (assembly GCA_029582685.1). Lineage (NCBI taxonomy): Eukaryota > Viridiplantae > Streptophyta > Magnoliopsida > Solanales > Solanaceae > Solanum > Solanum piurae. Next base: position 42,428 of record JAJOOO010004767.1, on the reverse strand, counting down.
TGTTTCACATCACCGGAACTATGATACAATTTCTCCAGATGAAAGGAATTTTTGGGGGTATAGATCATGAGGATCTCCATGAACACCTTAGGAAATCAAGGATTTATGTGGACCCTTTGTGTTCAAGAGTATCTCCCAAGAATCCATAAGGTTGAGCTATTCCTACTTTCTTTAACGGGAGAGGCTACAAGATTGTTGGCAGAGTTTCCAAATGATTCAATCACTTCGTGGGAAGATCCAACTAATGCTTTCTTGGAGAGATTCTTTTCACCCTCGAAGATAGTTAAAATTTGACTCCAAATCCAAATTTTCAAGATTATTGGAGGTGAGCCTTTGCATGAAACATGGCTGAGGTTGAAGAAGTTGCTCATGCAATGGCCAACACATGGCATTCCGGAAAATTTATTGCTGCAATACTTCTATTGCATCCTTGATTCGGTCAACAAAGGTGTGGTTGATTAGTTGGTCCAAGGTGGATTAATGAGGCAACTGTATTATATGGCTTCATTGTTGCTAGATGAGGTCAACTGATCATGGCATACTAGAGAGGACCAAGTGCCTATTCTACAAGTGAGTTTGAGCAAAGAATAATTCGAGAAGGAACATGAAACAGATGAAAACATGGCCTAAATGATGACCCAAATCAATTTGTTGTCTAAACATATCATGGGAGGTGGAACCAAGTTGGTGAATGTAGTTGGAACCAATAGTGGGCAGTGCCTGGATGATGCCAAATTTGAGGCATTATACAATGTGGAAGTTCAATACTTAGGAAATCAAGGGGGGGGGGGGGGTGATCTCACACAAATTATCAATGACAAGGTGGGAACCAAGGTTGGAAACAAGCATAGAGATGTAGATCAGAAAGATTGGTGGGGTGTAAACTAGAGAGATAGGAGATACAAAAAGATAGATACGTGCGTTCCCATGATAGTCCATGCACAAAAGAACCAGGTGGGGAAGAAACAACACGGACAAAAGACATGCTTGTAAGGATTGAAAAATTACTTCTCCACTTTATCACAGACGGTGACTTCGCACTCAGTTTCTATCAAGCAATTGGAGATCCAACCGAGCCAAACTGTCACTCATCTCAATCCAAGGCAAAATGGAACATTGCCTAGTGACACCATACTGAACTCCAAGAATGATTGATGATTTTGAGTAATATGTCGTGCCAAGATGTTAAATAAGGTGCTTCTTGGGAGGCAACCAAAGTATTTGTTTTTTGTTTTTATTGCTTTTAAATAACGTGCATTGTGAGTATAGGTTGAGAAGAGGTTGGAAGATTGAAAAGGGACGAATAGGCGATGCGAAACCCAAACGGTGATCCGCCGAAGGCATTATGCGAACTAATCTTTATCCTCTTTTTGAGCATTAATAGATGGAAAAATTTATTGTCAAGATCGGCAATCAAAACTCCAAAGGGTGATTTTCGAAGTGCACTACATGTACTGTATTGGGTTTGCTGAATCAGCCTTCAGGTTTGGTGTTTGTTAGGGCATGTTCGGCGAGCTTAAGCTCCATTTGGCAATTCGTCGAACATGTTCAGTGACGTTAGTCAAGATCTCTGAACGGGCCTGATATAAAAAGACCAAGGGTTTTTTCACACTCAATAATGAAAATGTTTGAAATTAGGGAGGCTTTTTCAATTCCATGTGATACCTTTGAAACTAGAGAGCCATTTTCAATTCCTAACACAATTGAGTTTTCCAATTAAGGTTCAAACACCTGAAGCATAGAGCATCACAAAGAAAGCTATGAAGTGAAGGGCGATCCTCCAAATAGGTTGAGCCCGGCTAATGTCGGCAAGTCTGTTGCAAAGTGGATTTGTGTTGGGAAAGTATAAATAGCCCAATAGATAGTTCAGAGAGAGTGTTGGAGATAGAGAGTTTTTAGACAGAGGAATATATAGTTTTACAACTTTACCTTTGAAGAACACTTTTCTAGATTTTGGGGTTTTACAATTGGGAGTTTGAATTTGTTAAATTGAAGTTGAATTCAGAGTGGGTTTACTATTAATTGCTTGATTTCAAGTTACCCACGGCTTCTTTCATAGAATGTATAATTTCTTACTTTTTGTGATGGGTAACTAAAACCCCAAAATCTAGGGGTGCCCAAATAGGTTGGGTGTTGATTTAATGTAGTGGGTATTGTGTTATTCTCTGTTTTGCTGTTGTTCATGCATGAATTTGGTCTAATTACCGTGAGGTTAACCTAAGGGCTATGGTTGAAAACTTAATTCCTACTTCTGATCTCCGGTTGATGCTCGAAAGAGAATAATTAGAGTGAGTAATTAGTTCAAGGGTAAATGGTCTGAAAACTACTCCAACTTTGGCCAAAATTGTTGTTATGATACCAAACTTTATAGAGGACCTTTTACCCCCCCCCCCTCCACTATAAAATAATGTATTTTAAAGGTATATATGTGCTCACGTGGACACATTACTATATAAAATGATGCAATATATGTGATGTCCACGTGGTCACATATTTACCTTTAAAATCCACTATTAAATAGTGCAGAGGGGGTAAAATGTCCTTTCCAAAGTTCAATATTGTTACAACAATTTCGGTCAAAGTTCAGATATATTTTAGACCTTTTTCCCTTAGTTCAATACTAGCAATTTAGATTTGATGGATGTAGTTTGGTTGAAAGAGAGGTTATGGATCAGATCTATTTGCCCTGTTCTTGAAAGAGAGAATAAAGTAAGGTATTGGATTCTTTAGGATTGGTATATAGTCGAGACCGAAAAGAGATTCTATGTATAGATGCTTTGAGATCGAAATATGATTAGTGTTAATGAAGATGACTTAGAATATTCATGAATTTTCATCACTATAGAGAAACACAATCGCCCTTATGGGACATTGATTTCCAATCCCCGCACCCCTAGATTATTTGTTAACTCTTGATTTCGTTGGTATTTTAGTTCAAGTGTGAAAATTGATAATCAAATCTTTATACTAAATTGGTGGTACCGTCCACTCAATTGTTCTTACTAATACAAAGGAGCTAATTTAAAGTCAAAATTTCTTGATAGGGAATTTTCTACGATATACCATTCCCTGTAGGATTCGACTCCCACTCTTCATTGGGTTTATACTGACTACGATCGCTCGATCTTTTAATTGATTTCGAAAAGTGATTTGAGTGTTATCAACCATCTACAAAAATAACATCTCATCGCCACTATCGTTTTATTGCCAAACGAAATGGAAATGAAAGCCCTTTGACAAACTTACAAATTTTCTCCTGCTCTATCGGCATGAGCGTAGCCGCATGTCTCGCCAACACATAGAACCATGCCTCATACTCTATAACTGACATAGATCCCTAAGTAAGGTTTGTGAACTCATCCTGCAACCGCTCCCTCAGGCTACAAGGTACATTCTTCTCCATGAAATCCTTGGAGAATTAAGCCCAAGTCAACAAAGGTGACCGGACTGGTCTCTACTCTAAATAATATCTCCACCACTGCTTTGCTGGACCCTCAAGCTCGTAAGCAGTGTATTCAACCCCGTTAGACTCCACTAATCTGAGGTTGTGCAACTTCTCTTGGCAACTGACTAAAAACTCGTGGGCATCCTCGCCCATAGTACTAGTGAACCTTAGAGGACCCAATCTAATAAAGTGCCCCAACATCTTCTGTTCCTTAAAACACATAGTTGTCCAATGAGTCATAAGTGGAGAAGAGGTCAAAACCTACTCAACCACTGTACAAGGAGATACAGTATCATGATGCGCCTTTGTGGCATGAACACTCCGTGCCCTTGCCTAGGCTGAAGTCTAAGCCTTATCTCTATTATAGGGTTTATCTGAAGTGCTAGGCATAGTACCTTCTTGAGACTTGCCCTCCAAGAAGCTGAGGATCCTAACCAAAGTATCCTGAAGAACTAGCACAACATAGACTATTGGTGGACGACAGGTTGGTCCCACACTATCCGCTTGACACTGAAGATGAACAACCTCTATCTCGGGATCTAGTGCTGATGCCCGTGCTCTCCCTCGACCTCTGGTTGAACCTTAATCTCTATCCCTAATTGGGGCTCCACCTAGAAGCCTAGAAGGATCTGACCCACCCGTATCGACCTTTTCCTATCCATCTGAGAAAGAATGAAACAAATGGAGTTTAAATATTGGTACAACCATTAATGTACGACAAGAAATAAGAAACTATGAAATATTCCTAAGAATGCCCTATAGCCTCTCAAAGATTGGATAATTATGTTATCGTATTGATCTAGAAAATTCTACTAGACACGTGCTTTTATACTGCTGAGACCGGTTAACCTGAAGCTCATATACCACATTGTCACAACCCGAAATTGGGCCATGATGGCATCCACTACAACCCACTGAGTGGACAAGACTAAACCAAAACACAAGATTCAAAAGATACAATTTATATAATAATAATATAATAATATGTGAAAGTCAAATAGATAATATAAAAGTCTGGGCCATGTCATATATCTACACTGCAATACAAAATATACACAATAGGCCTAAAAGTTACCGAAACACAAACTAGCATAAGGTACCGATCCCCTGGACCTGGTGTTACCTATGTAGGAACTACTAGATACAGAAAGTCATATATAAACAGAACTGACTAATCCAAAATACAAAGTGAGAGCCAGTACAAAAGAAGGATAATAGCAAGTCTTTGAACGTCGGTAGTTCACTACATTCCAAGTCAGTGACATCCACGGGAGATCCAACACTCACTAAGGTGGCTCGAACTTAGAGTAGCATCAGAAAAAGATGAAGAAGTGCAGTATGAGTACCAAAACAAAGGGTACTCAGTAGGCATCATAAGCCGACATAGCTCATACAGATCAAACCATTGGTCGCTTAAGCCAACTTCACTTAAGCTATCAAGGGTTCGCAAAAGTTCAAGGCACCAAAGACCTGAAACCATCAAAAAGGCCAAGTGTTCAAAAGATTCAAACAATCCCTCAGAATTCATTTTGAGTCCAAACAATGCAAACCAAAAGTGCAATCTACTTGGAAATAACAATCTGGACTCAACATAATTGTCTAAACAACCATCCAAGATCGTTTCATCAAAATGTTGACCAAAGTCAACACTTAACAACGAAATAAGAAAAAACACTAAAAGCTAAAAACTCATCCTGATGCCCTTGGGAACCAAACCAAAGTTTGTTCTACATCAAACTTGGCATTTTAGAGTTAATCGCAATGACAAAATTTGATTCTGAGCGCATTTACCAAGAAAGTTGATCAAAGTCGAATTTGAAGGAAAAACTAAAAAACTAAAATGCCTAATCGCACCAAATCTAAACAGAAGCCTCAAATCCCAAACCAATCATGATAATAGACAAAATGACCCTTCTGGAACTGATGGGACTAACATAATTATGATCTGATGTTAGAATCTCTAGATGTTGATTAATGTCAACTCTTTCATGTATTAAGCCTCCAAACTCAATAACTCGCATCAAACTCAATAGAACAAGCAACCCAACACCATACAAAATCTAGAAGAGAGCTACAAGAATGGGAAAAATAGAAAAATGACTTCGAGGATGATTATATCTAGTTTCTTATTGTCTAAGATATCTTATTACTTACTCTCTAAGAGAACTATTTAATTATAAAGAGGAAATAAATAGAGAAGTTCCTCGATCTTTAAGGATAAGAGAATTTTCTTATTTTTATGATTTGGTTCTAAATATTTTCCTTTTGTTTGTGTTTTTTTTAAAAACTAAATCTTACTTGCTATAGGATTGGTTCTGTGCTTTCTTTTGCTCCCCAAAATCTACACTTTATTATTAAGAACTTGATACTTATTTTGGTTTAGTTATAAATATTCAAGGTATTTGTTCAAAGGTTATTTTTAGGGGGAAAAGGCAAGTGTGGGTGATCTTAAAAGAACGTAAAAGCCAAGTCAAAACTGTGATACTTTATTTTTTTGAGATGTCTCAAACAGGTAATGAAACTGAAGCTATATTTCAAAACGATATCAACTTTGCTGAAGTGTCGATCACACAATTTGTGAATATGAATGTCACCTTTGATGAATTTAGGAGAAAAAAAAAATTTCATATAAGGTGTGGGATAAATAATAATACTTTCTCTATGATTATTGATTGTGAAAGTAGTATTGATGTGCAAAGTTCATACGTGGTGCATCAAACATACTAATCCATATAAATGTCAATGACTAAATATTTTTGGTGAGTTTAAGGTGACTAACCAATGTATGATTTCTTTCTTCATTAGAACGTATTATGATAATGTTCTTTGTTGTAATTCCAATTCAATATCACCATATAATTCTTGGGAATCTAACAATTTAATAGGAATACAATTATGATAGGTGAAAGATAGACTGTATCTTGAGCTAAACAAAAGAAAATATGTACTTGCACCTTTAACTCCATATCAAGTTTGTGAAGATAAAAAATGTGTGAAAGAACTAATGAAAAATTGAGAGAGAAAAAAATTGAGAGGATTAAGGGAGTGCATGTTGACATCCCAAGAGAGGAAAATAGAGAGATTGTGGTGTGTAAAGAGAATGGGAATTCAAGTGAGAAAAAAAGTGATATCAAGAAAAAGAAAAGAGAGATGACCATGAGAGAATAAAGGAGAAGGATGGTCATGAGGTAGAGAGAGAAAAACAAGAGAATTTGAGTGCGATTATTTCTTATACTGACATTTATGCTTCTTCTAGTTGTTTTAACTCTCTTATAGGTACCCTTGAAAAAGTTTGTATTGAAAATCCATCACTAGATGAACATAACCCTAAGGTGGTCGATACTACATGTTTCATTAAAAAAGTGCACGTTGATGAGAACGATAAAGGTAAAGATAATTATTCTAGGTCTGTCCAAGATAAAACTCATCAAGTCCAATAAGAGAAATTCATTACTATTTAATATTGAGTATGACATAGTTGATTGTGGATTCTCACATAATGAAAAGAGGAGAAATGTTTGTGTGAGGAAGATTGTGAATGAGTCAGATGATTCTTTTTTTATTTTAGAGTCAAATGAGTTTTTGTGTAATAATTTGTTGGAATGTGATTCTTTATGTGTGATGAGTCATAATTCTTTAAATGTTTGTGATTGTCAGTTTGAAAAGGTGTTTGCTACTAGTGAAGAGAAGACACATTAATATGGTCACTTCAACATTTATATGAATAGCTCGTATATTAAAGAATCGGTGAAGGGTATTATTGATGATGTTCTAAATGATAAAAGTGTAATTTTGTCACGAACCAAGGGTACCCCTAGATGTAACATGTCGTAAAGGAAACCGAAGAACCCCCACTACAAAAAAAATGCTCAATTTATGGCGGTTAACTTGAGGAAGTTCTTAAAAATTCCACTATTAATACATTTTGTAATGTTTTTTCTAACTCCCACAATATAAATCTTTTTGTGGTAGTTTTATTAAGGGCTTTAGAGAATTGTCATAAGTTAGAATAGGATTGTAAAATATATGTTGTTGAAAGTTAATTTCAATAGATATACACATATTCTCCTCCTTCATTTCAATTGGATTGTAATCTTTGATCCTTTATTTTTTTAATCTATTAAGATAAACTTAAACATTTTTTCTACTTTGTATATCCAATTTCACTTTAATGTTTTATCTTATATATAGTAGTACTACAATTTGTATTAAGATATCTTATATAGTCATATTCATAAATATTTATTTTTGCTCAAATTTTAATTTTATTTAAGCTTTTGTAATACTAAAGTCAAATTAATTAATTAGTTACTTATTAATAAACATTTAAAAGAAAAAGCTTGTTCTATGCATCAAAAATAAATAGTAATATTTTTCCCTCCAAAATATTAAAAATAGCCTTAAAACAAAAGTTCCCCTCTAATTCCCTTAAAATTTTCAAACCAACAAAATAACTACCCCCACTTCCCACCCCCTTCACACGTAACACTCCCACATCCAAATCCCATATCATTTCCCCCCCAAACTTATTACTTTTCCGTCAGCCTCTCCTCTTTCCCTTTAACTCTAATTTTTTTTACTTCATTTTCAGACAATCTTTTGGGTGAGTGTGAATTTTGATGTTTTGCTAAATAATTTTTTCTCATGTAGGTTTTGCACAATGGAATAGATGGTAAATAATTTTTTGAATATAAATATTGAGCTTAATTTTTTAAATGTAAATATTGATCTTTGTAAGGTGAGTTTGATGATCCACATTAGAATTTTACGCCATTATTTTTAGTATTATTTAATTTGTAGTCATTGTTAAACCTAATGCATTAATGCCTTTACATATTTCAGGATTTGTTAAATTTTTTATTACATCGCAAATTTATTTATAGCCGACCTTTAATTGATTTCAGGTAAGCCTCAATTTTGTTTTTGTTTAGTTAAATATCATGTAATAGTTTTATTCTTTATTGGATTTGACTATTGCAAATTAAAGGATAATTTTCCACATGAGATTGTGATCAATATGAGTATAACTTAAAAATATGTATTTTTCTATTCCGTACACCTAGCTTTTATTTACGTAGAAATAATTCTGAAATCGTTATTATTCACATAAATGTGTATGAGAGAACATCAAAACAAATTTCTCTCATCAATAATTTTATTTTATTTTTTCAAACCAAAGCTTTCTATGAATTTGCTTTGGGAATGAACTGAACTTTGATTAATTTCTTCAAGACTTACAAAAATATATATGTATCAATATATGTTTATCAAATTATGTATATATATTTTTTATTTCAGATTGATGCAGCGATAGAGCTTACTTCACCTTGGATAAGAGATTGACTAACAACAACCTAAATCACCAAACAAAGGCTATAGAATTTTTTATATTAGTTGTTGTGAATTTTTTATCATTTAAAATGTAATGTTGAAGTTATTATACACAATTTGTATTACTTTTATTTGACATGAGTTTGAACTTGTGAAGCTTATAAAAATAAACTTGTTTAATGAAATTTGATTTGCATTAAGTTTGTTTTTTGATAAAATTATTTATTTATATTGTTTTTAAGGCTTAATGTAAATCAAATATCATATTTATTATTATGATAATAATAATTTTATTAATCTCCACAACCCAAATTATGTAAATATTTATCATATATCACAAAAATTTTAAATCCACAAAAATAATTTTTTTAAATATTGAGAAGATATTGTGAAGGTTCTAAATCGTCACAAATAGATACTATAAAACCTCCACAAATTTATTAGTCATTTTGTGGGGGACGTCATGGAGGTTTACTAAAACTGCTATAAATATGCTCATGACAAGAGTAATTGTAGAGTTTTTAAAAACCACCACAATTTCATTTATGGGTCCCAAAAATGCCACAAATTGACAAAATGACCCCTATAAATTGAGCATTTTTCTGTAGTGCCATGATGTTTGTGTAATCAAGACACAACTTCCAATGCAAGTGTCTACCATCGTACAATAGTATAATAACCCAACCAAGGTTGGGGTCGTTCCCACAGGGAGTGGTTTTGAAAATTAATAGAAAAATAAAATTTAGTTCTAATTAGTCATAGCGAAAAACATCGTCGAATAAAAAAATATTAAAGAAAGGGGTGACACAAAAGTGTCAATTAACAATGGGGGTTTTCACAAGTAAACCAAAAATCAGCAAAAATAGTGAAAATAAAGAAAGTTACTAATATGGAGACGGAATTCTTGGGATGTGATAGGAATACGAGATAGACTAAATCATTGGGTACATGCATTTGGTAGTGAATTCATTGAATATTTGTGACTAGGCTAGACTTTAAAGGGGATAAGCTCTCTCTCGAGCCCCCGTTTCAAGCGGGTTCCTCTCGGACACCCACTTGCCGCATGAAGAACAACCTCCACCTTAACCCACTCACTCTCTCGAGCTGAACCTCATGTCGACCCACTCACACTGGCCATCAATTTAGTAGTCTTAGTTTTACGTCCTCTCTCTCGAGCAGGTCAAAAACACAAAGGTGAAATTGTATTTGCAAATACAATTTCATTAAGTTCCACCACAACTACTAAAAGAAATCACATCAAAACAACAAATAAACCACCAACAAGCAAGACCCAACAACAAATCTAACCCATATTCACAAAATCCCACCCCAAGAATTGGAATTTTAGCTAGACATGCTAAAGAGATAGAAATTTATACCACAATGAGTTTGCATTCAAATGAGTATGAAGATTTAAGTCTCAAAACAAGTCAAGAGTGAAGAATCCGCAAAACCCAAGTCAAAAATCTTGGAGTTGAAACCCTTTGAACCTTCAAGTCCTTCAAAACCCTCTCCAAACTTAGAACTCAAAAATAGAAGCCAAGTCTGAAAAATTACTGTTCAAGGCTAAAAATTCGATACTAAAATAATAATTCTCAACAAGTATTTATAGTTTTCAAAAATCTGTGCTGCAGCGGATCACCCGGCGACATTAATCAAAATCGTCGATCAACTCGGCGATTCGCCCTTTGGTGTAGTTCATTGCCGTCTTGCGTTAGCCTTCAACATCGTCGTGTTTTCGATCATTAGGCGACATAGTACTGCTTTGCAGAACTGCTCGGCGATACGCCAACTGCTCATTTTGACCACCGATTTGATCCTTTTCTTCAGGGCTCAGCATACTTGAGCAAAAGGCGAGACTAAGATCTTTTGGCGATTCGCCGAATGGGTTCGGCGATCCGCATATATTCATTTCTTCGTTCTTTTCAGCTGCCTTTGTTCCTTTTTGCTAAGTAGTGTCCATGCTTTCCCTCAAACTTCCAATACCTGAAACTTAAGGATTTTTATCAGATATTGAGACAAAACATGCATTTGAGGACACTAATTCTATCAAAATATAGCCCTAAATGAGTCAAATTTGTGGACTCATCAACACCTCCAACTTAAACTTTTGTTTGTCCTCAAGCAAACTCAAGTTCAGCCGTTCAAAAAGGAGGTCTCGAAAAGTCCTACACAAGACTCAATCATGAATGCATACAACAAGACTCAAGTTACTTATGCAAAAATCAAATGTATACTTTAAGATTCAAGTTGTGACTCACCAATATCAAAGTATCTCATGCTCACAATACTTGCTTCAAATGCAAGTTCAAGCTCAATCAAAGTGTTCAAATGCCCTCACACAAGGAATGATTCCAATATCACACATAATGGTTTAATCATTTAAAGTTCCAGAATCAAATGCAACTCTCACTCTCACAAGGAAGAACACAATGCACGCTTTCACCCATAGCTTTACCCGTATTTTCCGATCAACATTTATTTCGGCTCACTCAAGATCAAAAAGGTCTTTTCAAGGCTTGTAATAGGGCTGAGTGCAAATGTATGGTCATTTAGGCTCAGTGACTTTCATCCTCATGAATTGTGGTACTCACACCACTTTCTTTCCTTTTCCTTCATCATTTTCTTTAGTGCTCATAAGCCATCCTATTATTCACTTCCCATGGATTTTTGGAAACCCCATTTTCTTTGTATTTTCACAACTTTATTCCACTTTTTTTTCATTCCTTTTTTTTTTGTATGGAGGGGTTCCATTTTTCTCAACACCATGGGTTAACGGAGACTTTCCTTGCACTTCTTGACTTTTCCTTTTCTTCTCACCACACCCCCAACTTAGGCTTTTGGCCTAAGTTGACTATTTATTAAACCACAAATCAACAGGATTAACGGTAATGGATAAAGAAAGGTTATGTTTGCATCAAGTTTCTTCCAAAGAAAGGTAAGGCTCAAGGGGTGTTCAAGAGAGGTTCACACACTCACAAGGTAGGCCACAAAGAGGTATATGTCAAATTGGCTCACACTCTTCAAAGTTGCCTAAGATCATATCAAGAGATAGCCATACTTAGTTGATCGGACCAACGGAGCAAATTCTAGGATCTATCATGCATGGTCCATAGTAAGCTCATCACTCTAGGCATTGACACAATAGTCAAACAAGACTCCACACTTTCGCTAGTGTGCAATAATCATCACAAGACACTCAACTTGATACTAGTCTAGTCCTAACGAGATGCAAAGAGTTCACATATTATCTATGCAATTTCCTTTGGCCTCATCATAGCCGTGCATTCATGTTCGTTCGATTGAGAGCATTATTCAAGTCATTGGTATTGATTGGAACCAAGACTCAAATTTTGCAAAAAAACTGCCATATTCAACACACGAGAGGTGGCAAAAATTTTCGGACGGGTCAAAATTATTTTTTAATTTAAAATAAAAGGAGCCATAATCTCAAACATCCACATAAATAGTATATCAAACACAATTTTTAAACAGAAAGGCCCAAATGTATACACAAAAACACGAGTAACAAATAGCACACAAAGGTGAGCCTCACCCCACCACAAATAAAAAGCGTTCGTCCTCAAATACAAATGAAAGTATCTAAAAGTAAATGTAAGTAAGATAGAGAGGGAGGTAAAGAGGTGATCCTGGCTAATCTGTCGCTCCATCTGTCTAGGCTTCAGTGCCCATAGTGACTCCAGAAGGACCTGCTCCACTGAATCCAGCAACAGGTGCTAAGGAAGCTTGCACAACTGCATCTATCATAATTGCTTCCGTCTCGGTCAGGTTTTCATTTGCAGCTCCCTCAGTCTCCTCATGCATCTCTTCATCAGTCTCTGCTTCTGACTCAGAATCGGCTGTCTGCTCCGCTCTATCACCATTTCCAGTGGCGGTCTAAGGCATCTCAGGCACGTCTAGAATTTCCACTATTCCGAAGACCATGGATACATCGGTGGACGTCAGGTGGTCTACATCTTTTTGCAGCTCAGCAATGGCAGCTTTTAAAGCCGTCAGCACCTTTGTGGCTCCTTGGTTGTGCTCACACACCACTGTCCTGGCCTCTAGGGCATCAATGGTAGTGTTTAGATGTGTCACAGCATCAACTAGGACAATCTGGATCATGTTTGGAACATAAGCCTCTAGACTGGCAGCCAGACGGTCAGCAGACAGGGCAAGCTGTCCCATCCAGAGTAGGGATGCTTGGGTGAGTGGAGGCCAGGAAACAACAACAACAACAGTGGGTCTAGGAGACCATGCAGCAGTAGAAGAACATGGAGGTGCCTCTGTAGGTGATGATGTTGTGTTTACTAACTCCACCAATATTGCCTTTTTCCTTTCTACTTGATCCTTAAAGTACTCGGCTTCGATCCTCCTAATATCAGTAGAGGCTGTGGACATCATTTCCACATCTTTCTTGGCATCTCAAGGTACCCGAGCTTGTTTGCACAATGGTGTGATCAATACTAGGAATGGAAGTGAGATCTGGCTCTGCCTTGCATGCATGAGTATCTCTAAAGTAATGATTTCACCCAAGTTTATCCGAGCTTTTCTCTATGATGCAACGCAGGCAAGCTACCTTGGCAAGGCGAAGAATCGACTCATTCTAGGATGGCATGATTATGCTACTGATAAAACCAAACCAGAACCTTGCTGCTATGTTTAGTTCTTTCTTTTCAATCAGAATTCCTTCATCCAACCACTTCGGAGTCTCATCTGAAATTAGTGGGGCTAACCACTATTTCATCTCATCCAGTTTCTTTGTTCTGATCAAGTGTTGGCAGTGATCCCCAATATTTGTGGACATGCCCAAGACCACATTAATCGCCTTACTATCACACTTCACCCTCCTACCTCTAACAACCACATAGTTCACTTCTTTGAAGGTTGCTGCTAGCTGCTTTCTCTGGGGTATTAGTTCACTGTATGCACCGTAGAACTCTCTTACCTAGTTTGGTATGTAAGGGCCGCGGGGCTTGGTGAAGATTTGGAACTTATGGTATCTCAGGCATTCAATTATCTCTGGGTGCCTGTCTATAACCCCGTCTATGGACAACCGCTTTTCCTCCAGAATTGTTCTCAGCCCCACAGTTTTTACTCGATTCATTGACTTAGGCGGAGGACCCAGTACTGGAGGTGTTAACAACATTGCCTGCTCTGAAACTGGAGATGCGGGAGTGATAGGCTGGGTATTCCTGACCCTGGATGGATCATTCAGCTTCTTAGTTCGTCGCTCAGCCCTTTGTGCTATTAACAGATCATCCTCATCAGAACCCACATCTTCACTTTCAGACTGGTTGAGGTCATTTCTATAAAATCCATCACTGTCAGTGCTTCCATATGATAGTTCAAGGGTCTTATCCTTTCCCTTGCCTTTCCCACCAGTTGTGGAAAGGTTAGCAACCTTGTTTCTGGATGCAGCTGCATCCTCGTTGATTTTAATCCCTTTTGTTTTACTTTGGGGTGACCTACTTTCTTCTGCAACTTTAGTTCTAGCCATTTCTGCAAAGAATTTGAGCAGAAGTTAAAACAACTAAATCAAATTCATAGGAACACAATTGCAGATTATCTCGCCGAATAGATCGGCGAATTACCGAGTTGCTTTGGCGAGCAAGGTTTCATCCGCCGAAAGATACAGTGCATTAAAGGTTCGAGGATGCAGACAAAAGGAGATCGAGGAGACTTTTGGCGAGTCGCCGAATGCTTTTGGAGATCGAGGACTTCTCGCTGAAAGTTACATAGTCCATATCTCAAGTAGCATAAAAATAAAGGTGAGATAGGATCTTTAGGCGAACCGCTGAGTGGTTTGGCGAGCTCGACCCAGCTCGCCAATCGGCCCATCGTGCCTATTTCCCATCTATCTTCTCGACTTCAACCCCCCAACCCCTGAAAATACAATTAAACTATGCACTAGGACAATTAAGTTCAGACCCAAACTTCCTAATCATGATAAATACCACGTACGCACAACCCCACAAGATTTAACTCATTTTTACACGCAACAAAAGGGGCACAAAGATTAAGATAAGATAGACAGGATTTACAAATCGAATTTGGCATTTCAACAAACTAAATCTATCATAGAGGCCTAGTACACATCAATTCAATAAGCTCAATTGCATAAGATAATTTTTTTCTTTCAAAATAGCCTCAGAGTTCGGGAAAACCAACCTTTTATGCTGATCGAAGTACTTTGAAATGCTAGGAGGCAATGTAATGCAAGTCCGAGCACAAATCAATACTAATAATATCTAACAATACAAGAATTATAGAGATTAGAGTGCAGGTGTGAGTTTGGAAAGATAACGAGTGAGGGAAAGTGAATGAACTAGGTTTTTTTTTTTTAAACCTCTGGCCCGAAAACCATCCAGTTCTTGCCCATTCGACGACGTTAGTTATGATCGCTGAACCTCTCGGCATTTCACTGAGTAGTCATTTACGTCGCCGAGTTTTACAGGACCTCCAGTTAATGTGGTGTCTAAATGGCGGTCCACGTCGGGGTCGCCGACAGGATCGGCGAATTGCCAATAATTTATTGAGCTCGCCGAGTTTTACAGACTCCGATTTGAATGTCGTTAGTCATATGGCATATTAGGTCGGACTCACCGACATCCTCGGCGATTCACCGACTAGGCTTGTTGTTCGCCATCCTGCATTTTTTTTAACACCTTCCACACTTCAACCTGTACAAACAACACACCATTATTTTTCCAGAACATAAATAAAAGCAATTAAAACCTTGGGTTGCCACCCAAGAAGCGCCTTAGTTAATGTCGTGGCCCGATGCAAGTCAGCACTCAAACTCCATTTTTGGGGTTAGCTATAGTATCACTAGGCAACCCCCTATTTTGTTGCGATTGGAGATCGGGTAATGCATGACCCACAAGGTTCTTGAGCAGCTGGACGGCTCTGGAATGAGACCAAATTATTCTCTTCATCCTTTCGATGTCTTCTTTCATTTCTTCCAGCTCTCTATCTTGCTCAGTCACCTTGTGGAGAATGATTGAGAGTATTTCCTCAAGGCGTTTAACCTAATGGTTCTTGGAACTTCTTCGCTCATGAGGTGGGATATATTTATCTTTACTCTTCCACAAGACTTCGATCCTCATCGTCTTTTTGGCCAATTCATCCATCTGAGTCATTAGGGAGGCAAACATGAAGTCTTTTTTTACATCTTGGTTCATTTCAACCATTTGATTAAGCAATTGGGCTACTATCACATATGGTTGTTTTGCAATGCCTCCCGGAATGAGTTGGTCGACCAACCTCTTGTTTCCGGGACCAAGACTTCTGTAGAAACAATCAAGGAGGATTGTGTCTGGAATGTCATGAGTTGGACATTGAGTGATTAGTCTATTAAATCTTGCCCATGACTTGTGGATCTGTTCACCTTCCAATTGCTTGAAGGTAAGGATACGCTCCCGGAATATCATTGCCTCTAATGCAGGAAACTCCATTAGCTCCCGAGTGCTGCTCGCCATACCCACTTCCTCTGCTTCAATACAGACAAGAAAAACAAAACTACAAAATAAGTAAGTAAACTACAACTAAGAAGAACAAAAATTTTACTAAACTAAAAAATTCTCAAATAACACCACTCCCCTGCAGCGGCGCCATTTTGATATTTGTGTAATCAAGACATAACTTCCAATGCAAGTGTCTAAGATCGTACAATAGTATAATAACTCAACCAAGGGTTGGGGTCGTTCCTATAGTGAGTGGTTTTGAGAATTAACAGAAAAATAACATTTAGTTCTAATTAGTCATAGCTAAAAACATTGTTGAATAAAAATATATTAAATAAAGGGATGACACAAAAGTGTCAATTAACAATGGCGGTTTTCACAACTACACCAAAAATCAGCAAACACAATGAAAATAAAGAAAATTACTAATATGGAGATGGGATTCTTGGGATGTGATAGGAATACGGGATAGACTAAATCATTGGGTACATGCTTTTGGTAGTGAATTCATTGAATATTTGTGACTACGCTAGACTTTAAAGGGGATAAGCTCTCTCTCGAACAACTTACCCTGTTTCAATCGGGTTCCTCTCGGACACCCACTTGCCGCATGAAGAATAGCCTACGCCTTAACCCACTCACTCTCTCGAGCTGAGTGTGTGGACATGGGACTAGAGTTCACTCTCTTGAGCTGAACCTCATGTTGACCCACTCGCACTGGCCATCAATTTAGTAGTCTTAGTTTTACGTTATCTCTCTCATGCAGGTAAAAAATACAAAGGTGAAATCATATTTGCAAATACAATTTCATTAAGTTCAACCATAACTACTAAACAAAATCACATCAAAACAACAAGTAAACCACCAACAGGCAAGACCCAACAACAAATCTAACCCATATTCACAAAATCACACCCCAAGAATTGAGGTTTTATCTAGACATGCTAAAGAGATAGAAATTTATACCAAAATGAGTTTGCATTCAAATGGGTATGAAGATTTAAGTCTCAAAACAAGTCAAGAGTGAAGAATCCACAAGACCCAAGTCCAAAATCATGGAGTTGAAACCCTTTGAATCTTCAAGTCCTTCAAAACCCTCTCCAAACTTGGAACTCAAAAATAGAAGCCAAGTCTGAAAAATTATTATTCAAGGCTAAAAATTCGATACTAAAATAATAATTCTCAACAAGTATTTATAGTTTTCAAAAATTTATGCTGCAGTGGATCACTCGGCAACATTAGTCTGAATTGCTGATCAACCCGGCGATTCGCCCTTTGGTGTAGTTCATCGCCGTCTTGCATTAGCCTTCAGCATCATCGTGTTTTGGATCATTAGGCGACATAGTATTGCTTCACGGAACTGCTCGGTGATACGCCGACTGCTCATTTTCACCATCGATTTGATTCTTTCCTTCAGGGCTCAGCATACTAGAGCAAAAGGCGAGACTAAGATCTTTTGCCAATTTTCCGAATGGGTTCGGCGATTCGCAAATCTTCATTTCTTAGTTCTTTTTAGCTGCCTTTGTTCCTTTTTGCTAAGTAGTGTCCATGCTTTCCCTCAAACTTCCAATACCTAAAACTTAAGGGTTTTCATCAGATATTGAGACAAAATAATGCATTTGAGGACACTAATTCTATCAAAATATAGCCCTAAATGAGTCCAATTTGTGGACTCATCATGCCTATACAACCCACTCAGTTCTCATAACATAAGAAATAGAACAATAAGAGTAAAACAATAGTCCAAATTCAATAGTGTTTATAAAAGAAATGCGGAAGTCTAAAACACTTGTCTTAATATAACCATCTAGTACAATAGAATAAAATTGGGCCTAGCCCATACATCATGTTCAAAAGAGAAATATAGGAAATAAAGAAAAACAATAAAACTCTGTCCTCGAAACATGAGGACTCACCAAAGCTCGGAAATCTTGAAATCAACCACTATCCATAAAACTAAGAAACGTGACTATCAGACCCTACATTTGGGGAAATATAGGCAAGAGTATGTGTTAGTACACTACAATGTACAAAGTATGATTGTCATGCATAAAACATTTCAATCATGCTAAAAAGGGACATTTCATTTCATGACATACAATTCACCAATCTAAAACACGATATAAGAGAGTTAGAAAGCAAAAGTCATAAAACCATGGTCAATGCAAGCTAATCATCTTTAAAATATTTGAACACATATGAGATACTTCTTGAAGTAACCTTGGTTCATTATTAATGTGGGGTATTAGTCTTAACCGACATAGAGACCATGTGAGCTATAACATGATCCCCCCGTGTCTCCCACACTGAAAAGGGTTGTCCTACTTTCTAAGGTAAGGACCATAAATCTGAGCTAAAGTGGATCCACTAGCTAATGTCTATCTAGACAATCATCCTATGGGGGCACATAGGTAAGGGATAAGAAGATTGCTTCTAGAAACCTGACCTCTACTAATGGGAGAGCTTCCATATCAATATCATCTCGATGCTAAGCATAAATCCCACGAAATAGTAAATTCTTCTTGTTCGTATTATCCATGGAAAGGCACTTCATCTTTCCAATCCAAGCTAAGCAATCATCCATGGAAAGGTATCTTTCAATAACAAATTCAATCTAGGTTCATTACGGTAGGTCTTAATCTTTGATTCATTTAGGTGAGAAAGCCTTTCAACCTTTGAATCCTTATTATGTGAGGAAATCTTTCACATCTAGCTCTTATGTGTATATGAGAAAATCCTTTCAATAACACATCCTGATCATCATCATTGATATTTTACTCTCAAAGCATCCTTAAAACATTTGTATATATTTCATAAGAAAATGCATAAATCCATAATTTACCTTTCAAGGTCAAAACCCACTTTAAATCATCAATTCCTAGAAAATAAGGGTTAGATATGGATTTCATCATAAATTCATGTAAAGCTAAAGCTAGAAATACATGCTTAATTTCATAAAACTCTTCTTCTATAATCAAAATCCCATATCACATGATTCATAACTTGTACACATGGGGATTACATGAGTTCATGGGGAAATCATCATAAAATCATAGTATTTCATCAATTCATGCATAAGAGATCATAATTCAATAATTTAAATCAATAATGAAAAGAAACCATTATAATTGAAGAAAACCCTAACTCAATTGGGGAATTCTAACTTTGAAATAGAAGAATTTGGGAACTCCATGAATGGAAGGAATTCATGGATGAAAACTATCATACCTTGAAACCAAATGCTAATCTTCAATGGAGGAAATTGAGAGTTGACTTGAAACCCTAGGTTGAATCCTTGTTCTTCTTTTTCTTCAAGTTTCTAGAGAGAAATATTTTGGAGAGGAGAATTGATCTTCTTTTATGATTTTGGAAGAATGACTTGAATGGGCTAGTTTGGGGGTTGAAAACACTTATATAGGGGTCTTAATGAAGGGTAAAACGACTTAGTATAGGAGTTAATTGATTAGGAAAAGACCCAACTACCCCTAAGCTTAACTACCGACTCACCAACCACGGACCCCAGTCGATGAACCGTAGACTGACCTACGGCTCATCCTGGTGGACCGTCGATGGTTTTCAGAAAGGGTTCTTGGGCCTCAAACCACTGACCGTGATCTGGGCAATGGTCCGTTGGTCAGGCCGTGGTCCTGAGCCTTCTGGGCAGTGGTGGGGCCATCTAGAACGGACCATACCTATGGTATGTGGCCTCATTCACGGGCCGTGGGTTGTCCTCATGGTTGCAAACTGCATCTTTTCATAAGTCATCCCTAATGCCCTCTTTCGTATTTGGGGTGTTAGAATATCTCTCCCTTGGGTTCATTCATCCTTGAATGAGATTCAAGCTAGTGCGAAATGTGTAGGAGAGGAATTAACAACCTAACCTACAATGCAATGCATACAACCAAGGAGCAACTATCGACTCCAAGCTAGGATGTTATCAAGACATCATAAGAGGGGTGAAATTAGATCTAACAGCCTATCATGCATCCAATGCAAATATCTGAGGAGGAAACAATAACTCCAAGCTAACATCCGAGGAGGAAACATCGACTCCAAGCTAACCACATACTCAAATGCATATATCCGAGGAGGAAACTTCACTCCAAGCTAAAATCATGCTCATAACATCATATCAAGTAGTCTGCATGAAATTCATACTCATGTGCACATAAATATGTAGAAATCAATCAAATTGACTCATTTTCTCAAAACTTGAACTTTTTCATAAATCATGCATAGTAAGGAAATCATGGAAACACATAAAACACATGACTCCATAACAAAGAACAAACAATGCGGAACTCATTACCTCAAGCTAGAATAAGAGTAGAAGGAAATAGATGATGATATTGGGGCATCATATCGGCCTCAGCTTCCCAAGAATAAGAGTAGAAGGAAAGAGATGATGATATTGGGACATCATATCGGCCTCAGCTTCCCAAGTAGCACCCTCAACTAATTGATTCCTCCACAACACTTTTACGGAAGCTATTTCTTGATTTCTCAACTTCTTAACTTGCCGATCTAAAATCTCTATCGGAACTTCCTCATAAGAAATATTCTCCGTAACTCCCAAACCTTCTAAGGAAACTATAGATGTCGGATCACCAACACATTTCTTCAACATAGAGATATGGAAAATTGGATGCACTGATGCCAACTCATTTGGAAAATCTAGCTCATAAACAACCTTACCAACACGTCTCAAATCTTATATGGGTCTACATATCGGGGATTAAGCTTCCCTTTCTTACCAAACCTTATTACACCCTTTATGGGTGAGATTTTCAAGTAAACCCAATCATGATCGTCAAACTCTAAATCCCTTCTTCTCACATCGGCATATGACTTTTGCCGAGTTTGAGCCGTTTTCAACCTTTCTCTTATAAGTTGAACTTTCTCTATGGCCTCATGTACCAACTCGAGAATTATTTGAGAAACTTCACCTACCTCAAACAAACTTGTGGGAGATCTACACCTCCTACCATATAAGGCCTCAAATGGAGCCATATCAATACTCGAGTGATAACTATTATTATAAGAAAACTCAATCAATGGCAAATGGTCATCCCAATTACCTTTAAAATCAATCACATAAGCTCTTAACATGTCTTCCAAAGGTTGGATAGTACTCTTTGTTTTTCCATTGATTTGGGGATGAAAGGTCATGCTAAGCTTAACACGAGTACCAAGACCCTTTTGGAATGATTTCCAAAACTGACAAGTGAATTGGGTACCATGATCAGAAATAATGAACAAAGGCACTCCATGCAACTTCACCAATTATCTCAAGTATAACTTGACATAGTCCTCCGCCGAATAGGAAACCTTAACGGGAAGGAAATGAGCCGATTTTGTCCTCCGATCTACTATAACCCAAATTGAGTCGTGTTATCATCGGGTGCGAGGCAAACCAACAATAAAGTCTATATTCAAGTCTTCCCATTTCCAAGTAGAAATGCTACTATCTTGGGACAAACCTCCCAGCTTCTAATGCTCAACTTTCACTTGTTGGCAATTTGGACACTTAGCCATAAATCCCGCAATGTCCTTCTTCATCCCATTCCACCAATAAACCTCCCGTAAATCACGGTACATCTTGGTGGCTCCCAGATGAATGGAATACTGAAAACTATGGACTTCTGACAAGATATGTTCACTTAAGTCATCAACATCTGGAACACATAAATGACCTTGATATGTAAGGACACTATCTCCCCCTTGAGAGAAAGCCTCAACGGATTTCTTAAGCACCGCTTCTTTCAATTCTACCAAAATTTGATCAAGACCTTGCTTAGCTTTCACATCCACCACAACAGACGATTCAGACTCATTTTGAACCATAACAACACCCTTGGTGGAGTCCACTAAATGAACTCCTAGTCGGGCCAATCTATGAACATCTTGAACTAACTCTTTCTTTTCTTCTTCAATATGATCAACACTACCCATAGATAACCGACTAAGAGCATCCGCCACCATATTTGCCTTTCCGAGGTGATAGAGAACACTCATATCATAATATTGCAATAACTCAAGCCACCTTCTTTGGCAGAGATTTAGATCTTTATGATTGAACACATATTGCAAACTCTTGTGGTCGGTATACACATCCACATGAACTCCATACAAATAATGCCTCCAAATCTTTAAGGCAAAAATAATAGCCGCTAGTTCAAGGTTATGGGTAGGATAGTTCTTTTCATGAATCTTAAGTTGCCATGAAGTATACACAATAACTTTCCCATTTTGCATAAGCATACACCCTAACCCAATTTTTGAGGCGTCACAATAAACAATAAAGCCATCTGTCCCTTTTGGTAAAGTCAACACCAGAGCAGAAGTAAGTCTATCTTTCAACTCTTGGAAAATTTTCTCACACGCTTTGGACCATATGAACTTAGCTTTCTTTTGAGTCATAGTCGTCAAAGGAGAGGCAATTGAAGAGAATCCCTCAACAAACCTGCTGAAGTAACCGGCTAAACCCAAGAAACTTCTAATATCCAAAAGAATTAGAGGTCTAGGCCAACTCTTGACCAGATCCGTCTTCTTAGGATCTACCTCAATACCCTTACTTGAAACAATATAACCAAGGAAAGCTACGAACCTTAACCAAAATTCACATTTGGTAAACTTTGCAAAGAGTTGTTGGTCCTTGAGAAATTGCAACACAATCCTCAAATTATCAATATGCTCATTCTCACTCCTTGAATAGATCAATATGTCATCAATGAACACAATCACAAACATGTCAAGGTATTCTCTAAACACCCTATTCATCAACTCCATAAACGCCACCGGAGCATTAGCCAACCCAAACAACATTACCAAAAACTCATAATGACCTTACCGAGTTTGAAAATCCATCATCGGAATGTCATCTTCTTTCACCCTCAATTGGTGATAACCCGACCAAAGGTCAATCTTAGAGAAATAACTTGCTCCTTGAAGTTGGTCAAATAAATCATCTATCCTTGGGAGAGGATGTTTATTCTTAATGGTCACCTTGTTCAACTGATGATAGTCAATACACATACGGAGAGAACCATCTTTGTATCTAACAAAAAAAATGGAGCACCCTTTGAGAGATACTTAGTTGGATGAAACCCTTATCCAACAAATCTTTCAATTGTTCTTTCAACTCCTTAAGGTCTTCCAGAGACATACGGTAAGGAGGAATAGATATAGGTTGTGTATCTGAGAGAAGGTCAATACCAAAGTTTGTTTCTCTCTTGGGAGGAATACCGAGTAAATCATCTGGGAACACTTCTGGAAACTCATTAACAATGGGGACCAACTCGAGAGTAGGGGTTTCAGAATCTACATCTCTCATCCTAACTAGATGGTAGATGCAACCCTTAGAAATCATCTTTCTAGCTTTAAGTTAAGAGACAAACTAACCCTTAAGCATAAAATTTCCCCCTTTCCACTCTAGGACTGGCTCATTCGGGAACTGAAACTTGACTACACGAGTTCTACAATTGATAGAAGCATAACATGAGTGTAGCCAATCCATACCCAAGATAACATCAAAATCTAGCATATAAAGCTCTACAAAGTCAACAAGAGCGACTCTATGGGACAAGGAAATGAGACACTTTCTATAAACCCTCTTAGCCACAATAGAATCCCCAATAGGAGTAGAGATAGAAAAAGGGTTCTAACAACACAACCGGAAGAACATCAAACATCATAGCCACATATGGCGTCACAAAAGACAAGGTAGCATCGGGATCAAGTAAAACATAAACATCAAGTTGGAAAACTTTCAACATACCGGTAACCACATCGAGAAAACCCTCTTGTTCACCACAAGTCTGAAGTGCATAGAATTGGTTTTGCTTAGGAGCATGGGGACCCGAACCACCAGTAGTAGCTTGCTTACCCTCTCTTCCTTTAGACGCAAGCATTACGCAATCCCTCATTTGTTGACCACTTTTACCACAACAAAAGCAACCATTTGTGCTAGCTAGGCACTTACCCTCGTGCTTTCTTCCACACCTAGTACAAGTAGACATGGTCAATGAAGATCCACTACCATTCCCTCCTTGAGAATTAGGGTTAGACACCCTATCTTTGTTGAACTTATGAGGAACATTGGAGGAACCTTGACCGGAAAACTTTTGTCAAAATCTAGGACGACCATGTCCATCGAACCTTGCATAAGAGAAGTTTCCATCACCAGTCTTAGCCCTCTTTACTTCTCTAGATTTTTCCTTAAGAGTATCCTCATAAATTTGTTGTGCATGCGCCATGAGACGAGAGATGTACATGTCATTAATGAGCATAGCAGTACGACACTCTTTAACCACCATTTTGGACACACTCAGAAATAACTTCCGCATCCTTACCCTTTAATAGGCAACCATTGATGGAGCATATTTAGAAAATTGTGTGAACTTTAGATAATATTCCCTCACACTCATACTTCCTTGTCGAAGGTTGATAAACTCAAGCACCTTAACTTCCCTTGTCTCAAGAGGAAATAACCTATCAATAAAAGAGGCTTTAAACTTCTCCCAATCAAGAGGACCCGCATCTTTCGATCTCCCTTCCCTCCACTGGTTATACCAAATTTGAACCACACCATTACATTGATAAGCATCCAACTATACATTTTCTATCGGCGTCACTCCCATGATCATCAAAACCTTGTAGACCTCATCAATAAGCTCTTGAGTATCTTTCTCAACCTTAGAACCATGAAACTCCAAAGGATTCATCATAGTGAAGTCCTCACTCTAGATGCCACCATGCCCACATTTGGGTTCACGGGAAACACAAACTCCCTATTGGCTTGGGCCGTCACGGCTTGAGCCAACATTTGTAAAGTAGCCCTAAACTCCACATTAGTCCCTTGTTCGGCCAAAGGATCGACCAGAACTTGAGGAGCTTGGGGAGGAGCTTCTTGTTCTGCATGCTCCCTCACATTCCTTCTAGCATAAGCTCTTCGAGTAGCCATATCCCATAGAGCATCAGATAAGGATTAGGAGAGAGACCTTATAGAGTTAAACTCTATCGCATGACTTTAGAGTAATGAAAGAAGTGGAGTTTCCTAATCATCTTGTAACCTCTCATTCATAAATGTGGTGCGCTTTACACTCATGAACAAGACTCTAATAGACATGGCTTATGAGGCATCCTAGGACCATTCTAAACGTTGTGCTCTAATACCAAGATTGTCATTATCTAGGGGTATCCCTTATATGTAACATGGCGTAAAGGACCCTGAAGGACCCCAAACAAGCCACTCAGTTCTCATAACATAAGAAATAGAACAATAAGAGTAAAACAATAGTCCAAATCCAATAGTGTTTATAAAAGAAAAGTGGAAGTCTAAAACACTTGTCTCAATATAGCCATGTAGTACAATAGAATGAAATTGGGCCTAGCCCATACATCATGTCCAAAAGAAAAATACATGAAGAAAAGTGAAATAATAAAACTCCGTCATGGAAGCATGAGGACTCACCAAAGCTCGAAAATCTCGAAATCAACCACTAGCCACGAAACTAAGAAACATGACTATCGGACCCTATATTTGGGGAAATATAGGGAAGAGTATGTTTTAGTACAAAACAATGTACCAAGTATGATAGCCATGCATAAAACATTTAAATCATGCTAAAAAGGGACATTTCATTTCATGAAATGCAATTGACCAACCTAAAACATGATATAAGAGAATTAGAAAACATAAGTAATAAAACCATGGTCAATGCAAGCTAATCATATTTAAAGCCTTTGAACACATATGAGATACTTCTTGAAGTAACCTTAGTTCATTATTAATTTGGGGTATTAGCCTTAACTGATATAGAGACCATGTTAGCTATAACATGATTCCCCGGTGTCTCTCACACCAAAAAGGGTTGTCCTACTTGCCAAGGTAAGGACAATAAATTTGAGATAAAGTGGATCCACTAGCTAATGTCTATCTAGACAATCATCCTATGGGGGAACATAGGTAAGGGATAAGGAGATTTATTCTAGAAATTCAACCTCTACTAACGGGAGAGCTTCCATCTCAATATCTTCTCGGTGCTAATCATAAATCCCATGGAATAGTCAATTCTTCTTGTTCGTATTATGCATGGAAAGGCACGTCATCTTGTCAATCAAAACTAAGTCATCATCCATGGAAAGGTATATTTCAATAACCAATCCAAGCTAGGTTCATTAGGATAGCTCTTAATCATTTATTCATTTAGGTGAGAAAGCCTTTCAACCTTAGAATCCTTATTATGTAAGGAAACCTTTCACATCTAGATCTTATGTGTATATGAGAAAATTCGTTCAATATCACATGATGATCATCATTTATACTTCACTCTCAAAGCATCCTTAAAACATTTTCATAGATTTCATACAAAAATGCATAAATCCATAATTTACCTTTCAAGGTCAAAACCCACTTTAAATCATCAATTCTTAGAAAATAATGGTTAGATATGGACTTCATCATAAATTCATGTAAAGCTATCAATACATGTTTAATTTCATAAAACTCTTCCTTTATAATCAAAATCCCACATCACATGATTCATAACTTGAAAACATAGGGATTACAAGGGTTCATACGGGAAATCATTATAAAATCATAGTATTTCATCAATTCATGCATAAGAGATCATAATTCAATCATTTAAATCAATAATTAAAAAAACCTATGATAATTGAAGAAAACCCTAACTTAATTGAGGAATTCTAACTTTGAAATATAGGAATTTGGGAACTTCATGAATGAAAAATATCATACCTTGAAACCAAATGCTAATCTTCAATGGAGGAAATTTAGAGTTGAATTGAAACCCTAGGTTAAATCCTTTTTATTCTTAAAGTTTCTAGAGAGAGAAATATTTTGGAAAGGAGAATTGATCTTCTTTTGTGATTTTGGAAAAATGACTTGAATGGGCTTGTTTAGGGGGTTGAAAACACTTATATAGGGGTGTTAATTAAGGGTCAAATGACTTAGTATAGGAGTTAATTAATTAGGAAAAGATCCAACTACCCCTAAACTTAATTGCAGACTCACCAACCACGGACCCTAATCGATGGACTGTGGATTGATCTACGGCCCGTCCTAGTGGACCTTTGATAGTGGTCAGAAAGGGTACTTGGGCCTCAAACCACGGACCCTCCAACCATTGACTATGGTTTGGCCAACAGTCTGTTGGTCAGGCCGTGGTCCTGAGCCTTCTGGGAAATGTTGGGGCCATCTACCACGAACCACACCTATGGTTTGTGGCCCATCCACGGGCCGTGGGTGGTCCTTCTGGTTGCCACTTGTATCTTTTCTGAAGTCAGCCCTAATGCCCTCTTTCGGATTCGGGGTATTACAAATTTGATGCATATTCTATATTGTATTTATCATAACCTTTAGATTACTTTATTGATAGAACTAACTTAGATTTGCCTGTATCATTCAGAATGACATCGAGACGAGAATTTTGTAGTTCAGGAGAATTTTCTATTGGGATGATAATGTACACATGCTATATAAAGTTGTATTTATACATGCTAGATTAATTGGGTTAAGTGGACATGTGGTCACTATCTTTTTTTGTTCCTACCATTGTTGCTTTCAATGAATGGATGTTGTTTAATAATTCATGCATATCTTCTTGATTTTGGGAGATTCCAATTTGAGTACAAAATATTTTCAAAAGGAGAGAAATGATAGCATTTATGATGGAATACCCCATTAAAGTTGAATTCAAGGATGAATTCTTTTAAGAAGAGGGGGATAAAAGCATCCATAGAAGACTACTCCATGGAAGAACAAGGATGAAGCTTTAGAGTCTCCAAGGAGGCCCATTACCAGATCTCAAACCAAAGATTTCAATGACAAGCATAATGGGCTTCAATCGCAGATCTAAAGGTGTCTTGTTGGGAAAGAAGAGCTAAAGCCTAAGGAAGATGAACTGTTTAAATGCTACAACTATTTGGTGGCCCAAATTCATGTCCAAGAGGAGGAATAATGAGGTCCAATTTGTGCAAACTAGGTCAAGAAGAGTTCAAGAATCAACCACCACAAAAGATTGCTTTCTACCTAAGTTTTGAGAGAAGACTAGTCAAACATTGCAAGATTGTAAAGATTCTTTTCCTAATTAGGTTTTTTCTTATTTAATTATTTATTTATTTATTTATTTATTTATAGGTTAGATAATATTTTCCTTGATTTATGGACTCCCTGGTACTATTTAGAACTACTACATGTTTTCCTAGTTAGGTTACTTATTTTCTTTGTAATATAAGATTTACCTTGTAATTTTATTTCTAGGGTTTGGATGCCACTTTAGCTTATTGTCACGCCCCGAGCTACCCCTGAGATGCGGACACGGGACCTAGGATCACAAGTAATCCCAAGCTAACCCTGCTGACATGTCATGACATGAGCATACTAAGCATAATAATAACTGATACGGAAGCTAAATCATAAATAAAACTGAAATGATGGGGAATACCCACATACTAAAACTGAATATATAATCTGAGAGTTTAATACAAAAGGAAGACCAAACTCAATAACTAAGCTAAATCTGACTAGGTCTGAAAATAGCCTCTAACTGACTAGAAATGTTGGGACATGCCCCAGCTGACTCTTGCAAAACTAAAACTAATGGACTAAAATACTGAAAAGATAACATGACTATTGTCCTCGAAGAATGAGGACTCACCGCTGATACTGCTGAACTGGAGATCAAGAACCTATCTAAGCATTATCTGACTGCTGGGGACCTGAACCTACATCACGAGAAGATGTAGAGCAATATATGCGTCAGTACTTGAAAGGTACTGAGCATGCAAGATAGAATAAAGCTGAAATAAACACATAATTGAAAAAGAAATAAAGAAAGTGCATAATCTGGACATGATATAGATACTGAATACTGAGCTAACTGAATGAAATGACCAATTTATAACATACTGAGACTGAATACTGATTGTACTCAAAATGGCCAATTCAATAGAGTCTGACTGAGTTGTGGGAGCTACTAATAACCGATAATAAAACCACATGAGCTAAATGTGGAGTCCAATTTATACGCCCCATCGAGAGGACCCAATACACCCAGCCAAAGGTGTAGAGGCATGCTGGCATGATCACTAAAATGATGCCCATAGAGGGGACTTACAACCTACGTGGCTAGTAGTTCTGGGACTATTTGGGTACGCTGACCCCTAGTCCAACTCGGTATTATGCTACTCCCAATGGATTAAGTGATTAACATATTATTACTGAATTACTGTGATACACTGGATAGCTCAAAACGACATGCAAACTGAGACTGCGCATAAATAACTAATAATGACACATTTCAAACTGAGGCATATATACCTGGATTAACTGAAATATATGGCCTAGCATGTGTAATTCAAGAACTAAAGAACTACATAGCTAGGGTTCTGAAATTCATGAAATAGACTAAATATTAACATAATAATATGATTTGGATCATTCTAACAGCTAAGAACCCAATAATCCTAACATTCAAGAAACCCTAGGTCTAGTCATAATAAGGGAATCAAGAAACTGGCTAGAAAATAGGGACCTTATGGGTGAAAGGAACTCACTAGTGAAATCCCACATACCTGGTGATGAATTCCACGGAGAAATATTTTGATTTCGGGGTTGGAACTGGTGGAAACTTGATGCGTTCTTGAACTTAGGGTTGGTCGCCTCTTTCTCTCCTTTAACTTCTAATTTTCTAAGTTTTGATTAAAGATCTGACTTGGGTAAGTTCTAGTTATGTTTCTAGTCTTAAACTGACTAAAACCATGAAAGTTAGGGTTAAAACGACGTAGTTTAGATGTCCAACGAATAAGGAAGACACCAAAATAACCATGACTTAAACTGCAGACGGGCTGACCACGGCCACCTTCACGGACCGTGAAAGGGACCACAGACCGTGAAGTCGATCATGGTTTGGACTTGGTGACTACTAGCTGAGGGTCTGAGTCCACGAGCCCTATCACGGCCCGTGTGAAAGACCACGGACCATGAAAGTGTTTATGGTCTCCACTTGGGCTGTGGTCTAGAGGGACTGGCTAGGGGGCTTACTGGTAAGGCTCCACAGACTCCCCCACGGGTCGTGTGAAGGACCATGGACCGTGAAGGTCCTCGTGGTCCTCACTTAGGCGTGGGGGTCTAAGGGGCTAGCTAGGGAGGGTCACTGCCTCGACTCTATGGGTGCCACCACGGCCCGTCATCAAGACCACGGACCGTGAAGGTGCTCGTGGTCTGATATCTGGACCTGGCGACTTCCAAGTCAAGACCACGGGTAGGTCTACGGACCGTAGACCTTATTACGGTCCGTGAACCCTTCCGTGGTTCACTGCTTTAGGTAAACTTTTGCAATTGTTTTATGGGTCTGGTTTTTGAGGTGTTACAATATCTCCCCCTTGGGATCATTCGTCTTTGAATGAAGACTAAACTAGCTGAAATGGAGGGAATGAGCTACAATCCTACCAGTAAACACTAAAGGCTGATTTCTAACTGAACTGAGTTCCAAAAACATGCAAGTACGCTGAAAATGCAAGTACAGACTGAAGGGACATGATACTAAGACTGATTTAACACATGAATGACTGAAAAACTGAAGAGGAACTATTACCTCAAGCTGGAATGGATTCGGAAGGAAAGAGGTGAGGATACTTGGCTTTCATGGCTGTTTCTGCTTCCCAAGTAGCTCCCTCTAAAGACTGACTCCTCCACCAAACCTTGACTGAAGCGACTTCCTTGTTTCTCAATCTTCTAACCTGACAATCAAGAATCTCAACTGGTACATCCTCATAAGAAAGGCTATCTTTCACAGCCACACTCTCTAATGGCACCACGAATGCTGGATCACCCACACACTTCTTCAATAGTGAAAAGTGAAAGACTGGATACACTGCTGCTAATTCTGCTGGCAACTCTAACTCATAAGCCACTTTACCAACCCTTTTCAGAATCTTGTAAGGGCCTACATATTTGGGACTGAGCTTCCCTTTCTTGCCAAATCTCATCACCCCCTTCATAGGTGACACTTTTAGGAAAACCCAATCATCAACTTGGAACTCTAGTTCCCTTCTCCTTACATTTGCATAAGACTTCTGGCGACTCTAGGCTGTCTTAAGTCTATCTCTAATGAGTTGCACTTTCTCCATAGCATCATGAACTGAATCTGGCCTATCAAGGCTGCTTCACCTACTTCAAACCAACCAACTGGAGATATATATCTACGCCATATAATGCCTCATAAGGGGCCATCTGAATGTTGGAATGGTAGCTATTATTGTAGGCAAAATCATTAAGAGGAAGGTGATCATCCCAACTACCCTTGAAGTCGATCACACAATCTCTCAACATGTCCTCTAAGGTATGAATAGTACACTCTGCTTGACCATCTGTCTGTGGATGAAACATTGTGCTAAGGTTAACCTGAGTACCAAGACCTTTATGGAATGACTTCCAGAAATGAGAGGTAAATTGAGGACCTCTATCTGAGATGATAGAAAAAGGAACCCCATGCAACCTCACAATCTCATTAATAGTCCTCCGCCGAATCTGTAGTTTTGACCGCCAAAAAGTGAGAAGACTTAGTAACTCTGTCAACTATCACCCAAATTGAGTCATGTTGTCTGCGAGTACGAGGTAAACCTGTGATGAAGTCCATGTTGATCACTTCCCACTTCCCAGTAGGAATGTCAATCTCTTGAGTCATACCTCCTAGTTTCTGATGTTCTACCTTGACTTGCTGGCAATTGGGGCACTTAGCCACAAAATCTGCTATGTCTCTTTTCATACCGTTCCACCAATACACTTCCTGCAGATCGCGGTACATCTTAGTGGAACCTGGATGAATAGAATATCTGGAGTTATGGGCCTCTGCAAGAACATATTGTCTCAACTCGCCCACATTAGGAACACATAATCGACCCTGGTAGCGAAGCACACCTTCTCCCCCTTCGGAGAAAACCTTAAATCTCTATTGGTGGACTGCACCCTTGAGTTCAAGTAATATTGGATCACTGTCTTGCTTTTCCTTAACTTCCACTACCGAAGAAGATTCTGCCCCATTCTGAACCGTTACACCACCATATGATATGCTCATAAAATGAACTCCTAGGCGAGCAAGTCTGTGAACATCCTTTGCTAGATCTTTTCTTTCTTTCTCAACATGTGCTACATTACCCATTTATAGTTTGCTAAGGGCATCTGCTACTATATTTGCCTTACCAATATGGTAATGCACACTCATGTCATAATCCTTGAGGAACTCAAGCCATCTTCTCTGGCGAAGATTCAACTCTTTCTGGGTGAACACATACTGAAGGATCTTATGGTCGGTAAACACATCTACATCAACACCATACAAGTAGTGCCTCCAAATCTTGAGTGCAAACATCACCACTGCAAGCTCGAGGTCATGAGTTGGATAATTCTTCTCATGTACCTTAACTGTCTGGAACCATAAGCTATAACCTTACCTCGTTGCATCAACACACAACTTAGGCCGACTCTTGATGCATCACAATAAATCATATAACCATCTGAACCCTCTGGTAGAGCCAAAACAGGAGTTGTAGTCAACCTAGTTTTCAATTCTATGAAGCTTTTCTCACAATCATCTGACCACTAAAACATGACCATCTTCTGAGTCAACCTAGTCAATGGTGAGGCTATGGATGAAAATCCTTCCACGAACCTTCTGTAATAACCCGCTAGACCCAAGAAACTTCTGATATTGGTAGGAGAGGTAGGTCTCACTGCCTCGATTTTTTGGGAATCTACTTGAATCCCTTCACTATACATTATATGCCCAAGAAAAGCAACCGACTGCAACCAAAACTCACACTTGTTAAATTTGGCAAATAATTGGCGATCTTTGAGAGTCTGCAGAACAACTCTCAAATGACTTGCATGTTCTTCCTCATTTCTAGAGTAAATGAGGATATCATCAATAAAGATGATAATGAACAAGTCCAAGTACTGCTTGAACACTCTGTTCATCAAGTCATTGAATGTTGCAGGAGCATTGGTAAGTCCAAATGACATAACTACAAATTCATAATGACCATACCGAGTCCAGAAGACTGTATTAGGAATGTCACTATCTCTGACTTTAAGCTGATGATAACCCGATCTGAGGTCTATCTTTGAGAAATGACTAGCACCCTGAAGTTGGTCAAACAAGGCATCAATACTGGGAATGGGATACTTATTCTTGATTGTAACCTTGTTCAACTGCCTATAGTCAATGCACATTCTGAGAGAACCATCTTTCTTCTTTACGAACAACACTGGTGCACCCCATGGCGAAATACTAGGTCTGATGAAGCCGTTGTATATAAAGTTTTTCAACTGCTCCTTCAATTCCTTAAACT
Organism: Solanum piurae; assembly: GCA_029582685.1. Lineage (NCBI taxonomy): Eukaryota > Viridiplantae > Streptophyta > Magnoliopsida > Solanales > Solanaceae > Solanum > Solanum piurae. Next base: position 8,813 of record JAJOOO010004767.1, on the reverse strand, counting down.
CGGCTGGAGCCATTATGTAAGGAAGAATAGAAATAGGTTGGGTATTTGGAAGGAGATCAATTCCAAAGTCGATTTCCCTATCGGGAGGAACTCTAGGAAGATCTTCTGGAAACACTTCTAGAAACTCATTAACCACTGGAACTGTCTCAAGAGTTGGGGTTTTGGAGCTTGAATCCTTAACCCAAACTAGATGATAGAGATAACCCTTAGAGATCATCTTTCTGGCCTTAAGGTAAGAAATGAAATGACCCATAGGCGCTAAGCTTCTACCCTTCCATTCTAGGATTGGTTCCTCTGGAAACTGAAAATGAACAATCCTAGTTGTACAATCGACTGAGGCATAATAGGAATGTAAGCAATCCATGCCTAGAATGACATCAATGTCTACCATTTCTAACTCTACAAGATCTGCTGAGGTGACTTTCTGGGAGCCTGTGACAGGGCAATTTTTGTATACCCATCTAGCTATAACTGGGTCACCGACTGGAGTAGAGACTGAGAAAGGTTCTGGGGGAGTTTTGGACTAACACTGAATTTGACCGTTATAAAAGGAGTTACAAATGACAAAGTATTCCCTGGATCTAACAATGCATAAACGTCAAGATCAAAGACTTGTAACGTACCAGTGACTACATCATGAGAATCTTCTGGCGAGCCTGAAGAGCATACAATCTATTCTGGCACTGTCCGCCACCTGTACCAGATGAGTTACCCTGCTGAGTCAGGCGACCTGCTGGTGTTGCTGAAGTTGTAGACTGAGCTCTACCATTATTACCTCTTTGACCCTGTCTAGAAGGACAATCCCTTAACCTGTGACCAGACTGACCACACCCAAAACATCCTTCTTTTCCTACAATACACTCACCCGGATGGTTCTTACCGCACTTAGGGGAAGTTGGGTAGGTTTTGGTGCCTGAAATACTACCTTGAGACTTTGAGCCTGACGCTCCACCTTTCTGATTATTCCGGAACTTGGAGGATGGAACACTGGCTGATGAAGGTGCTAGAGTTTAAGACTTCTGCTGAAACTGCGAGCGATTTCCACTGCCCGATTTTTGTTGGAAATACTCACAGTTGTTTGTTATTTCTTTCTTACTCTCCTTAGCCTGTTACTTAAGCTTATCACCCTCAACCTGATGAGCGTGAGTCATGAGGCTAGAGATGTTCATGTCTCCCAACAACATAACATTCCTGCACTCTGTCTTCACTAAGTCTGATACTCCATACAGAAACTTATTCATCTAAGCCCTAGAATTAGAAACGATGTGAGGAGCATACCTGGAGAGTTGGGTAAACTTGACGTCATACTCTTGGACTGTCATGCTACCTTGCCTTAAGTTCATAAATTCCTGAGCTTTCTCCTCCCTTAGCTCCCTTAGGAAATACATATCCAGGAAGGTCTCACTAAAGCAATCCCAAGTGATAGGGGTTGCATCTGTACCCCTGTACTCCTTTCACTAAGTATACCAGATATGAGCTTCATCCTTAAGTTAGTAAGATGCTAACTCAACCCGATCATTCCCATTTACCTGCATCACTTAAAAAATCTTTTTGACCTCATCAATGAAATTTTGGGGATCTTCTCCAACCTGCGATCCTAAGAACTCCAGCGGATTCATCCTAACAAAGTCTCGCACTCTAGCTATAGCTGACCCAACATTATCATTTTCTGGAACTGGAGCCCGTTGGTTATTCTGGTTGGCCACTCTTTGAGCCAACATCTGAATGGTGTTCCTGAACTCTGCATTTGAGAATTCTTGATCTGGGACAGGAGGAGCTGGGTTTGTGTTCCTGGCATTCGCATTTCTGGCGTTAGCTCTACGAGGAGGTATGATCACACTGAAATGTAGAACATCGAGTTAGAATGGAATTAGATCATACCTTACGCACGATAAGAGTAACAAGAAAATGAAGATTTTTCCTAAAACACTTTGTAGCCTCCCTCTCATTAGATGTGGTGCACTTCACACCCATGAAAAGGACTCTACTTAGTGCGGTTTTTCAGACATACTAGGACTCTTAAACCTAAGGCTCTGATACCAAGTTTGTAACGCCCCGAGCTACCACCGAGACGCGAACACGAGACCTAGGATCACAAGTGATCCCAAGCTAACCCTGTTGGCATGACATGAGCATACCAAGGATAATAATAACTAGTGCGGAAGGTAAATCATAAATAAAACTGAAATGATGGGGAATACCCATATACTAAAATTGAATATATAATCTGAGAGTTTAATACAAAAGGAAGACAAAACTCAACAACTAAGATGAATCTAACTATGTTTGAAAATAGCCTGTAACTGACTAGAAATATTGGGACATGCCCCAGCTAAGTCTAGCAAAACTGAAATTTAAAACTAAAATACTGAAAAGATAACATGACTATTGTCCTCGAAGAATGAGGACTCACCACTGATCCTGCTGAACTGGAGATCAGGAACCGATCTAAGCATGATCTGACTGCTGGGGACCTGAACCTACATCACGAGATGATGTAGCGCAATATATGCGTTAGTACTTGAAAGGTACTGAGCATGCAGGATAGAATAAAGCTGAAATAAACACATAACTATATAATCAATAAAGAAAGTGCATAATCTGGACATGATATATATACTGAATACTGAGCTAATTGAATGAAATGACCAATTTATAACATACTAAGATTGAATACTGACTGTACTAGAATTGGTCAATGCAATGGAGTCTGACTGAGCTGTGGGATCTACTAATAACCGATAATGAAACCACATGAGCTAAATGTGGAGTCCAATGTATACGCCCCATTGAGAGGACCCAATACACCCAGCCAAAGGTGTAGAGGCATGCTGGCGTGATCACTAAAATCATGCCCACAGATGGGACTTACAAACTACGTGGCTAGTAGTTCTGGGACTGTTTGGGTACGCTGAACCCTAGTCCAACTCGGTATTATGCTACTCCCATTGGATTAAGTGATTAACACATTATGACTGAATTAATGTGATATATTGGATAGCTCAAAACGACACGCAAACTGAGAATGCGCATAAATAACTAATAATGACACATTTCAAACAGAGGCATGTATACCTGGAATAACTGAAATATGTGGCCTAGCATGTGTAATTCAAGAACTACATAGCTAGAGTTCTGAAATTCATGCAATAGACTGAATATTAACATACTAATCTGATTTGGATCATTCTAACAGCTAAGAACCCAGTAATACTAACATTCAAGAAACCCTAGGTCTAGGGAATAATAAGGAAATCACGAAACTGGCTGAAAACTAGGGACCTTATGGGTGAAAGGAACCCACTAGTGAAATCACACATACCTGGTGACGAATTCCACAGAGAAATCTTTCGATTTCAAGGCTGGAACTGGAGGAAACTTGATGTGTTCTTGAACTTAGGGTTGGTCGCCTCTTTCTCTCCTTTCGCTTCTAATTTTTTAAGTTTAGATTAAAGATCTAATTTGGGTGAGTTCCAGTTATGTTTCTAGGCTTAAACAGACTAAAACCATGAAATTTAGGGTTAAAATGACGTAGTTTAGGTGTCCAACGAATAAGGAAAAGACTAAAATAACCCTGACTTAAACTGCAGACGGGCTGACCACGGCTACCTTCACGGACCGTGAAAGGGACCACGGACTGTGAATTCGGTCGTGGTCTGGACTTGGTGACTACTAGCTAAGGGTCTGAGTCCACGAGCCCTATCAAGGCCCATGTGAAGGACCATGGACCGTGAAAGTGTATGTGGTCTCCACTTGGGTTGTGATTTGGAGGGACTGGCTCGGGGGCTTACTGGTAAGGCTCCACGAACGCCCCCACGGACCGTGTGAAGGACCATGGACCATGAAGGTCCTCGCGGTCCTTACTTAGGTGTGGGGGTCTAAGGGGCTGACTAGGGAGGGTCACTGCCTCGAATCTAAGGGCGACACCATGGCCCGTCATCAAGACCACGGACCGTGAAGGTGCTCGTGGTCTGATGCCTGTGCCTGGTGACTTCCAAGTCAAGACCACGGGCAGGTCTATGGACCGTAGACCCTATTACGGTCCGTAAACCCTGCCGTGGTTCACTAGTTAAGGTAAATTTCTGCATTTTTTTTCTGGGTCTGGTTTTCGAGGTGTTACACTTATTCTAGAGGATCTTAGAGGTCCTCCCCTCTTCTCCTATAAATATTAATCCCTTTTCATTCACTTAAAACAATTAGATTGACATTAGTCATATTTTGAGAGTTTTGTTGAATCTTTGTTCTCTTATTTGGAAAATTTATCTTTAACATTTACTTGTTTCACAGTTTAGGGTACACTACAACAAATTTGATTACTAGGGACAAATTATTTCTTCATTTATAAAGAATATTTCGTCACAAAAAAATTTGGGTGAGATTGTAGAGTGGCAAGAGAGATAAGAGATATAGAAATGTGACTATTGTTAGCTATAACTATTTAAATGAATTTAAGTAAGCATTTTTGTCAAATATTTTTAGAGAATAACTTCTCTCAACTGACAGTGGACAAGAAAATTACACCGTCAATTCATTTTTAGAAATACTTATTCCTTTTAATATATTCACATATTATTAATATTTAAATAAAAGTAACAAAAAGAGTATTATGTGATAACTTGGACTCTAAATTAATTATAAGAGTTTGTTTAGAATTCTTATTTGGTTGCCAAAACTAAGAAGGATTCTTTCACCTATTTCTTGTCCTCGATATTTTCACCTCGTTCTCCATCAACACCATTGAAGAATTGGAGACAATAACTTTTACTTTTTTTTCTTTTTAAAATCTAGGCTAATTAATCTCATAAAAAAATTATTCACAACCTATTAAGTCTTCTTCGCAACATTAAAAAGTTTTTGAATAGGTGTTTCCATTGTTTCAGACTATGTTTTCTCTTCTTAGTTCATTCAATCAACAATACAAAAATTAATTGAAAACAAACTTTGATCCATATATCATCATATGTATTCCAATTTATTTAAATATTACTCAAAGTCAATAATATCATAAATATTTGGACGTCTTTTCAATAAAATTAAATCTTAGATATGTAAAACGTGTTTAAAAAAAATGAGGAGAAGCTGAAAAATCATTAATCTTTAAATGTTAAAATACAATAATTAAATTAAGAGATATAAGTATTTCTAAAAATGAACTGACGGGGGAATATTCTTGTCCACTGTCAGTGAAGAGAAGTTAATTTCATATTTTTATCAGCCGTGTGTATGGTAAAATATATAATATAGAAGCGAATAGAGGAGCTTAGGGTCAGTCAGTCAATTGATCAATTTTCCCTTTCCTCTATTTATATTTAACTATTTCTCCGTTTTAATTTATTTGTCTTATATCCCTTTTTAGTATGTTATGCATTTATAAATTACTGCCCTTCTCCTCTATTTATATTTAATAATTTATATGTTTTAATGTATTTGTCTTATTTCCCTTTTTAGTATGTTTTATAGTTATAAATTACTAAAAAAATAATACTATAAATTATAATAATTAAAAAAATAAAATATTTGAAAAACATATCAAAATTTAGATCAACTCTCGAAATACATAAGGGATAAAATATATTATTTGAAAATTACGTTAAGAGTAATACAAATTACAATAATTAACAACTTATATATATATATATATATATATATTATTTTATTTTTATTTTCTTTTTAAAAAACATATTATAATTTGGTTAATTCTCAAAATTTCTCATGTGCAACATAAATTGTGACACAAAGTGTAACACATTTATTTAAAAAATACATTACTTAAAAACAATATAAATCACAATAATTAACAACTTAAAATATTTTAAAATCATATTAAAAATTTGGTTGACTCTCAAAGTTTCTCATGTGCCACGTAAATTAGGACAAAGTGAGTAACATATTATTTGAAAATTACGTTAAAAGTACTATATAAATTACAGTAATAACATTTTCAAATATTTAAAAATCATATCAAAATTTGATTAGGTCTTTTAATTCTATTTGTACCACATAAATTGAAATTAATAGAGTAATATATATTGGGCTGGTGCTTACACTGGCTCTAGTATCTAGTGATAAATTATTTGCAAACTTATCGAGGCTTTTGATGATTTGGGAACTTTGCTTCTAAATTTTTTGGTGTTAAAATATTTTTTTTAATTACATAATATTGGTATGATGCTTGTCTAGAGTATAATTTCAGATTTTCACTAAAAAATGTTTGTATGGTTAACGGTTATGGACGGGCAAAATTTGATTTATACTATATTTGAATTAAATGTGTCTATTATTCATGATATTTTATTTTATAACCACGATTTTTTTTGTATCCAATCATTTTATTAATTAAGTACAAAATTTAAGTCATAGACATTTAATCATTTTTTTTGTGACAAAATTTTATTGTGATTAAATTATAGGTTAAATAGAGACAATAATATAATTGTGACTAATTGTTTGACCTATTAGTGACAAAAACTAAGGTCACAATTAAATTTGAAATTTTGTTGCTAAATTACACAATGATTAACCACAAATTCTGATTTGTCACTATTGTATCAACATACTTTCTGTGACAAAAAAAAATTTGTGTCCAAAATTTAATTAATTTTAGGACAAAATAGGATTCGTCACAGAATGGGTACATAGTTAGTGAGAAAATAATGTATCAATAAATGGCACCAACTTATTTTTTGGTGGGAAATTTTAGTGGACAACTTTGCTACGAAATTTTATGTTTCGTCCTTAAATGTATGCGCTTCATGTATTTAAATATGAAATATAATTTTCGTCACAAAAGGTAAACCATTGGTGACGAATTTTATGTCATAGATAATAGTTTCGTAGCTATATATCATATTTATTGTAGTGGTATAAGGTAATTTAATTTTGTGATATCTTTGATTTCATTTTGGTATTATTTAGAAGGTGATTATTTTAATATACTAATCATTATCTTAAGTTACTCATAAAGCGGTCAAAATTAATATATATTATTTTGATTCGTTTTCTCAAGTAAAGACATTAGATTTCATCCATATATCTATACATTGTTACTTGGATCTTTTCATAGATTTAGAAAATCAAATCCTTTGAAATTCTTCGACCATTCCTTCGAATTTCTCATATTTTTATTTTCTAGTTTTCTGATTCTTGTAGTTTTGCTTCCGTACTCTAATTTCTATTATAAAATTGGGATCTTCCTTACCCCCAGTGTTATCTTTTTCAAAACTTTCAAAATTGCCTCAACCTGATCTCCACTCAATTAGACAGAGACAATCACCGGCAAAGTTTTGTTATCCCAAAGAAACGCATATTGATGATGTGTGGGAAGCAGTTTTAATTGAAAAGTTGGGGGCACAATTATTGATGGTTTTGACGAAGGATTTTATCTATTTTAAAATCCAAGTCAAGCTTGTTTGGGTTGTATGAGTAAGTACCCTTTCCCGCCAATGCATTGCAAAGTTCATCAAACTCAGCTTCATAAATGTCTGAATAATTCAAGAGGGCTGCTTGCAATGGTTCTCTAACAAGAAACTCTTCCATGTTCGACTCTTTAATTCCAACCATGGTGTCTATTCGAGACACCCTTCCTGATTCAAAAGGTTGCTTCATAGCTTGATGTAAATTAAGCCTTACCTTATCTCTGCTAAAGATAAGGTTCAACTCTTTTCCTTTCATGTTTAAAAGAGCTTGCCCAAGGGCATGGAATGGTCTCTCCAATACAATTGGTACTTTCTTTTCACTTTCCACGTCTATTATTTGAAAATCCACCGGAATGGATATATATTTGACAGTTACTAACACGTCTCGAATGGCTCCCACAATTTCTTTGATTGACCTATCACCCATCACTAGCATTATTTGAGATGGTGAAAGGGTGAAATGTTACACCTAGTAAATGTTGATAAAGTCATAATGTTGAAATTTGCAACCTTATCAATCATGGCACTATCCATTCCCCTTCTCCAGTTTGACATGGAATTTCAAGATATTGATGTTCGTTGTGCATCCTCATCCCCCCTTTTGTGAAAATGGTTTTATAAAAGCTTGTGGAATTGATTCTCTCTTTGTCATAAAAACTCAAAGGTGTACACCAAGTCTTAATGAATTGAGCGTTACTTGTTGCAGAGACATATTCATTGGTGCTTGGAACATGGATATTGACTGAGCTTAGCATCATTGAGAATTTTTTATAATAGGTGTTTCCATTGACTCTTTTGGTATGCAATAAGGAATAGTGACGATACCTTGTCCAAGGCTTACTCAACCACAAATCTTCCTTTATTTGTTTCAAAGTGCGTTCTTTTATGTCACGACCCGATTTCTCAAGTCATGATGACATCTACTATAACCCACCAGCAGGTAAGCCAACCCGTAACCCGGAACAACTAGTAATGGGTCTGAGGGTAGAAACTAAACAAGAGTAGGCAAATAACAATATAAACAGGCGGAAGCAAACCAAAACATAAATACAAATAAAGATCCCTCCCAGAACCTGGAAGTCACTAGTACAAAGCTACTAACAAAATGAGTACAAGTCCCAAAACTGGACAACAGAGACTGGACTGTCTCGAAAGGTAAAAGACAAGTCTATATATACATATGGAGACTGAAATAGTACAAACGTCGTGTGCTCACTCCCGTCTCCGGATCAGTCTTCTCCAAGCTCGATCAACGCTGGCTACTAGTGCCTGGACCTGCATCACGAAATAGATGCAGAGCGTAGCATGAGTACCATAACAACAGGTACCCAGTAGGCATCATAGGCCGACTGAACTTGAAAAGTAAAGGCAATATGAAAAGAAGGAATAACACAAACC